>CAXHJU010000024.1:5000-7500 GCA_964016875.1 Fallopia convolvulus
AAAGTCACGCCGCTTCCCGAGGCCATTACCTACTCACAGGGTGCGCCCTAGAGCGACACGGGACCCAACGACGGCCGAGCATGCGCCCGGCGCGATGAAAGCAAGTCATCGCCAAGCCGAGGCCGTCGTCGAGTCCAACGGGTCTCGCGGTGCGGGACGCCAAGATCGTCCGGGCACCGCGTCCTGAATCCGGGGGATGCTCGTCCAATGCGGGTCGACTCGTGGCGTGCCCACGCCCCTCCGTGTCCGCTCGCCGCTAGTACGAGTGCTCGAACGCACGACTAGGCCCGGGGACACGATCGAGAGAGAATGGCCAAGCCCCGAGACGAAGCGCAATGTCATCGCAAGCCCCGTTGGTTGGTGGGTGCCCCCGGCGGGGTGGGCACCCACGATGCTCGTAACTAAGTGCTCGGAACATGCCGAGGACACCGGGTGACATCGTCAAGCACGCTAGCTTGGCCTAGCCCGGACTCCCCATGTTTGCCCATGCGCCGCTAGTACGAGTGCTCGAGCGCACGACTAGGCCCGAGGGCAAAAAGCGAGGGAGTTTGATCCGTGTTTCGATCCAAATCGATGCCAAGAGGCGTCGAATAACGTGTTTTTAGAGTGCCAACGATGCCCAAGACATGCCCCTTCCATCGGCCAAAGACCCGCCTAAAACCCCCAGGGACGTTCAGGAGGAGAGTACCACTCCCCCCCTATAGTGCACTTCGGGCAGAATTGCCAGGAACACCAGGAGACACGGCCCTTCACAAGGCAGATCATACAAACTAAATGATTTTTTTTCGGGCATATAAGCATTCAAACAAGTTGGGTATCACTTCTAATAGTTAGAATAACATCATAGGAGGGTCGTGAATTTTTTTTTTCGCACACTTATGGCCAAAAAACCGACGAAACCGCCCAATGTCATGATCGGCACCCTGGCACGGTGTCGGCACCCTGGTACCGTGCCATGGCACCCTTGGCGTCGTGCCATGGCATCCTAGCGTCGTGCCATGGCATCCTGGCGTCGTGCCATGGCGTGCCAAGGCGCTTTGGCACGTTGGCACCGTGCCAAGACAAGGCCGGTGCCGTGCCATGGCGTGCCATGACAAGGCCGGTGCCGTGTCATGACACCCTTGGCATCGTGCCAGGATGTCGTGGCGACGCACCTTGGCGTGTCATGACATGCCCGGTGTCGTGCCATGGCACCCTTGGCACCGTGCCATGGTGCCTTGGTGCCTCGCCTCGGGTGTCCATGACATGCCTGGTGCCGTGTCATGACACCCTTGGCATCGTGCCAGGGTGTCGTGGCGTCGCACCTTGGCTTGTCATGACATGCCAAGTGCCGTGCCATGGTGCCTTGGTGACGCTCCTCGGGTGTCCATGACATGCCTGGTGCCGTGCCATGGCACCCTTGGCACCGTGCCAAGGCGTGCCCGGTGCCGTGTCATGACACCCTTGGCATCGTGCCAGGGTGTCGTGGCGTCGCACCTTGGCTTGTCATGACATGCCAAGTGCCGTGCCATGGTGCCTTGGTGACGCGCCTCGGGTGTCCATGACATGCCTGGTGCCGTGCCATGGCACCCTTGGCACCGTGCCAAGACAAGGCCGGTGCCGTGCCATGACACCCTTGGCATCGTGCCAGGGTGTCGTGGCGACGCACCTTGGCTTGTCATGACATGCCAAGTGCCGTGCCATGGTGCCTTGGTGACGCGCCTCGGGTGTCCATGACATGCCTGGTGCCGTGCCATGGCACCCTTGGCACCGTGCCAAGACAAGGCCGGTGCCGTGTCATGACACCCTTGGCATCGTGCCAGGGTGTCGTGGCGTCGCACCTTGGCTTGTCATGACATGCCAAGTGCCGTGCCATGGTGCCTTGGTGACGCGCCTCGGGTGTCCATGACATGCCTGGTGCCGTGCCATGGCACCCTTGGCACCGTGCCAAGGCGTGCCCGGTGCCGTGTCATGACACCCGTGGCATCGTGCCAGGGTGCCGTGGCGTCGCACCTTGGCGTGTCATGACAAGCCAGGTGCCGTGCCAGGGTGCCTTGGGGACGCGCCTCGGGTGTCCATGACATGCCTGGTGCCGTGCCATGGCACCCTTGGCACCGTGCCAAGACAAGGCCGGTGCCGTGTCATGACACCCTTGGCATCGTGCCAGGGTGTCGTGGCGTCGCACCTTGGCTTGTCATGACATGCCAAGTGCCGTGCCATGGTGCCTTGGTGACGCGCCTCGGGTGTCCATGACATGCCTGGTGCCGTGCCATGGCACCCTTGGCACCGTGCCAAGGCGTGCCCGGTGCCGTGTCATGACACCCGTGGCATCGTGCCAGGGTGCCGTGGCGTCGCACCTTGGCGTGTCATGACAAGCCAGGTGCCGTGCCAGGGTGCCTTGGGGACGCGCCTCGGGTGGCCATGGCATGCTTGGTGCCGAGTCATGGCAACCTTGGCACCGTGCCTTGGCGTGCCCGGTGCCGTGTCATGACACCCTTGGCATCGATCCAGGGTGTCGTGG
>CAXHJU010000024.1:57500-60000 GCA_964016875.1 Fallopia convolvulus
CCCGAGACGAAGCGCAATGTCATCGCAAGCCCCGTTGGTTGGTGGGTGCCCCCGGCGGGGTGGGCACCCACGATGCTCGTAACTAAGTGCTCGGAACATGCCGAGGACACCGGGTGACATCGTCAAGCACGCTAGCTTGGCCTAGCCCGGACTCCCCATGTTTGCCCATGCGCCGCTAGTACGAGTGCTCGAGCGCACGACTAGGCCCGAGGGCAAAAAGCGAGGGAGTTTGATCCGTGTTTCGATCCAAATCGATGCCAAGAGGCGTCGAATAACGTGTTTTTAGAGTGCCAACGATGCCCAAGACATGCCCCTTCCATCGGCCAAAGACCCGCCTAAAACCCCCAGGGACGTTCAGGAGGAGAGTACCACTCCCCCCCTATAGTGCACTTCGGGCAGAATTGCCAGGAACACCAGGAGACACGGCCCTTCACAAGGCAGATCATACAAACTAAATGATTTTTTTTCGGGCATATAAGCATTCAAACAAGTTGGGTATCACTTCTAATAGTTAGAATAACATCATAGGAGGGTCGTGAATTTTTTTTTTCGCACACTTATGGCCAAAAAACCGACGAAACCGCCCAATGTCATGATCGGCACCCTGGCACGGTGTCGGCACCCTGGTACCGTGCCATGGCACCCTTGGCGTCGTGCCATGGCATCCTAGCGTCGTGCCATGGCATCCTGGCGTCGTGCCATGGCGTGCCAAGGCGCTTTGGCACGTTGGCACCGTGCCAAGACAAGGCCGGTGCCGTGCCATGGCGTGCCATGACAAGGCCGGTGCCGTGTCATGACACCCTTGGCATCGTGCCAGGATGTCGTGGCGACGCACCTTGGCGTGTCATGACATGCCCGGTGTCGTGCCATGGCACCCTTGGCACCGTGCCATGGTGCCTTGGTGCCTCGCCTCGGGTGTCCATGACATGCCTGGTGCCGTGTCATGACACCCTTGGCATCGTGCCAGGGTGTCGTGGCGTCGCACCTTGGCTTGTCATGACATGCCAAGTGCCGTGCCATGGTGCCTTGGTGACGCTCCTCGGGTGTCCATGACATGCCTGGTGCCGTGCCATGGCACCCTTGGCACCGTGCCAAGGCGTGCCCGGTGCCGTGTCATGACACCCTTGGCATCGTGCCAGGGTGTCGTGGCGTCGCACCTTGGCTTGTCATGACATGCCAAGTGCCGTGCCATGGTGCCTTGGTGACGCGCCTCGGGTGTCCATGACATGCCTGGTGCCGTGCCATGGCACCCTTGGCACCGTGCCAAGACAAGGCCGGTGCCGTGCCATGACACCCTTGGCATCGTGCCAGGGTGTCGTGGCGACGCACCTTGGCTTGTCATGACATGCCAAGTGCCGTGCCATGGTGCCTTGGTGACGCGCCTCGGGTGTCCATGACATGCCTGGTGCCGTGCCATGGCACCCTTGGCACCGTGCCAAGACAAGGCCGGTGCCGTGTCATGACACCCTTGGCATCGTGCCAGGGTGTCGTGGCGTCGCACCTTGGCTTGTCATGACATGCCAAGTGCCGTGCCATGGTGCCTTGGTGACGCGCCTCGGGTGTCCATGACATGCCTGGTGCCGTGCCATGGCACCCTTGGCACCGTGCCAAGGCGTGCCCGGTGCCGTGTCATGACACCCGTGGCATCGTGCCAGGGTGCCGTGGCGTCGCACCTTGGCGTGTCATGACAAGCCAGGTGCCGTGCCAGGGTGCCTTGGGGACGCGCCTCGGGTGTCCATGACATGCCTGGTGCCGTGCCATGGCACCCTTGGCACCGTGCCAAGACAAGGCCGGTGCCGTGTCATGACACCCTTGGCATCGTGCCAGGGTGTCGTGGCGTCGCACCTTGGCTTGTCATGACATGCCAAGTGCCGTGCCATGGTGCCTTGGTGACGCGCCTCGGGTGTCCATGACATGCCTGGTGCCGTGCCATGGCACCCTTGGCACCGTGCCAAGGCGTGCCCGGTGCCGTGTCATGACACCCGTGGCATCGTGCCAGGGTGCCGTGGCGTCGCACCTTGGCGTGTCATGACAAGCCAGGTGCCGTGCCAGGGTGCCTTGGGGACGCGCCTCGGGTGGCCATGGCATGCTTGGTGCCGAGTCATGGCAACCTTGGCACCGTGCCTTGGCGTGCCCGGTGCCGTGTCATGACACCCTTGGCATCGATCCAGGGTGTCGTGGCGACGCACCTTGGCGTGTCATGACATGCCAAGTGCCGTGCCAGGGTGCCTTGGTGACGCGCCTCGGTTGGCCATGACATGCTTGGTGCCGTGTCATGGCACCCTTGTCACCGTGCCAAGGTGCCATTGCGCCGCTCCTTGGGGAGTCGTGACATGCTTGGTGCCGTGTCATGGCACCCTTGTCACCGTGCCAAGGTGCCATTGCGCCGCTCCTTGGGGAGTCGTGACATGCTTGGTGCCGTGTCTTGGCACCCTTGTCACCGTGCCAAGGTGCCATTGCGCCGCTCCTTGGGGAGTCGTGACATGCTTGGTGCCGTGTC
>CAXHJU010000025.1:57500-60000 GCA_964016875.1 Fallopia convolvulus
CGACTCCCCAAGGAGCGGCGCAATGGCACCTTGGCACGGTGACAAGGGTGCCAAGACACGGCACCAAGCATGTCACGACTCCCCAAGGAGCGGCGCAATGGCACCTTGGCACGGTGACAAGGGTGCCATGACACGGCACCAAGCATGTCACGACTCCCCAAGGAGCGGCGCAATGGCACCTTGGCACGGTGACAAGGGTGCCATGACACGGCACCAAGCATGTCATGGCCAACCGAGGCGCGTCACCAAGGCACCCTGGCACGGCACTTGGCATGTCATGACACGCCAAGGTGCGTCGCCACGACACCCTGGATCGATGCCAAGGGTGTCATGACACGGCACCGGGCACGCCAAGGCACGGTGCCAAGGTTGCCATGACTCGGCACCAAGCATGCCATGGCCACCCGAGGCGCGTCCCCAAGGCACCCTGGCACGGCACCTGGCTTGTCATGACACGCCAAGGTGCGACGCCACGGCACCCTGGCACGATGCCACGGGTGTCATGACACGGCACCGGGCACGCCTTGGCACGGTGCCAAGGGTGCCATGGCACGGCACCAGGCATGTCATGGACACCCGAGGCGCGTCACCAAGGCACCATGGCACGGCACTTGGCATGTCATGACAAGCCAAGGTGCGACGCCACGACACCCTGGCACGATGCCAAGGGTGTCATGACACGGCACCGGCCTTGTCTTGGCACGGTGCCAAGGGTGCCATGGCACGGCACCAGGCATGTCATGGACACCCGAGGCGCGTCCCCAAGGCACCCTGGCACGGCACCTGGCTTGTCATGACACGCCAAGGTGCGACGCCACGGCACCCTGGCACGATGCCACGGGTGTCATGACACGGCACCGGGCACGCCTTGGCACGGTGCCAAGGGTGCCATGGCACGGCACCAGGCATGTCATGGACACCCGAGGCGCGTCACCAAGGCACCATGGCACGGCACTTGGCATGTCATGACAAGCCAAGGTGCGACGCCACGACACCCTGGCACGATGCCAAGGGTGTCATGACACGGCACCGGCCTTGTCTTGGCACGGTGCCAAGGGTGCCATGGCACGGCACCAGGCATGTCATGGACACCCGAGGCGCGTCACCAAGGCACCATGGCACGGCACTTGGCATGTCATGACAAGCCAAGGTGCGTCGCCACGACACCCTGGCACGATGCCAAGGGTGTCATGGCACGGCACCGGCCTTGTCTTGGCACGGTGCCAAGGGTGCCATGGCACGGCACCAGGCATGTCATGGACACCCGAGGCGCGTCACCAAGGCACCATGGCACGGCACTTGGCATGTCATGACAAGCCAAGGTGCGACGCCACGACACCCTGGCACGATGCCAAGGGTGTCATGACACGGCACCGGGCACGCCTTGGCACGGTGCCAAGGGTGCCATGGCACGGCACCAGGCATGTCATGGACACCCGAGGAGCGTCACCAAGGCACCATGGCACGGCACTTGGCATGTCATGACAAGCCAAGGTGCGACGCCACGACACCCTGGCACGATGCCAAGGGTGTCATGACACGGCACCAGGCATGTCATGGACACCCGAGGCGAGGCACCAAGGCACCATGGCACGGTGCCAAGGGTGCCATGGCACGACACCGGGCATGTCATGACACGCCAAGGTGCGTCGCCACGACATCCTGGCACGATGCCAAGGGTGTCATGACACGGCACCGGCCTTGTCATGGCACGCCATGGCACGGCACCGGCCTTGTCTTGGCACGGTGCCAACGTGCCAAAGCGCCTTGGCACGCCATGGCACGACGCCAGGATGCCATGGCACGACGCTAGGATGCCATGGCACGACGCCAAGGGTGCCATGGCACGGTACCAGGGTGCCGACACCGTGCCAGGGTGCCGATCATGACATTGGGCGGTTTCGTCGGTTTTTTGGCCATAAGTGTGCGAAAAAAAAAATTCACGACCCTCCTATGATGTTATTCTAACTATTAGAAGTGATACCCAACTTGTTTGAATGCTTATATGCCCGAAAAAAAATCATTTAGTTTGTATGATCTGCCTTGTGAAGGGCCGTGTCTCCTGGTGTTCCTGGCAATTCTGCCCGAAGTGCACTATAGGGGGGGAGTGGTACTCTCCTCCTGAACGTCCCTGGGGGTTTTAGGCGGGTCTTTGGCCGATGGAAGGGGCATGTCTTGGGCATCGTTGGCACTCTAAAAACACGTTATTCGACGCCTCTTGGCATCGATTTGGATCGAAACACGGATCAAACTCCCTCGCTTTTTGCCCTCGGGCCTAGTCGTGCGCTCGAGCACTCGTACTAGCGGCGCATGGGCAAACATGGGGAGTCCGGGCTAGGCCAAGCTAGCGTGCTTGACGATGTCACCCGGTGTCCTCGGCATGTTCCGAGCACTTAGTTACGAGCATCGTGGGTGCCCACCCCGCCGGGGGCACCCACCAACCAACGGGGCTTGCGATGACATTGCGCTTCGTCTCGGGGCTTGGCCATTCTCTCTCGAT
>CAXHJU010000026.1:0-46693 GCA_964016875.1 Fallopia convolvulus
AATTCCGGGCTTCCTTTCTTGTTGAAGGTGATCGAAATACTCGATATTATCACCTTTCGACTTTGATCCGACGCCGTGCTAACAAGACTATTGCTTTGCAAAATGGTGTCGGGGTTTGGATCTCGGATGAATCAGAAATAAGACAAACAGTATTGACATTCTTCTCGGAGCTATATGTGGTTGATGGCTTTGAACCTCGTTTCTCAACCATGTATCTTGTTGTTAGCTTCCCAGCTCTGCCCCAGGATTTGCTTGTTGATATGGGACGTGATTTCACGACTAATAATGTTTGGGAGGCGTTGCGAATGATGGCCCCAATAAAAGCTCATGGACTCAACGACTTTCCGACTGTTTTTACCAGAAAAATTGGGCGGTGGTTGGACAGCAAGTGAGTGATTGTGTGCTGAACTTGTTGAATAATGACGTCTTCGATCAGGGGATGTGTGATGCTCTTATGCAACTAATTCTTAAGAACAATGGGCCTAAGATGGTTGCGCATTTCCGCCCCATTTCATTGTTAAATGTGACTTATAAGATTGCTACAAAGATGATCATTAATCGCCTCAAGCCCATTCTCCCGAAACTCGTGTCCCCAGCTCAGTCGAGTTTTATTCCGGGCCGTCAAATTAATGTTAATGTAGTTGTGGTGCAAGAAGTTCTCCATTCCTTTGCTTCAGAACGTCCACTGGCAAGATGATGATGCTCAAGATTGATCTTGCCAAGGCTTATGACCGGGAAAAATGGAGTTTTCTCAAACACATTTTGGAGCACACTGGGTTGCCACACCGATTGGTTGAGGTTATTATCAGTTGTCAAACCAGGGGTTCAACAGACTTGTTATGGAATGGAAGCAAGGCAGGTTCCTTTTCGTCTTCCCATGGAATCAATCAAGGGGATCCTCTATCACCCTATTTATTCATTTTGTGTATGGACTATCTTTCCCATATAAGCTAGGATGCAGTTGAAATTGGTGGTTGGAGGCCCATTTGTTGAGAGGGATTTACTTGACAACAAATAAATTTATAGTCAAGACCCCGCTGAGTATAGCAGAGTCAAGATCGTCCACAGGAAGCGAGGTTGTGTGTAATTATTAAACTAAAAAGCAAAAGACAAAACAAAGCAAGGAACAAAACAAAATAAAGCAAAGTAACCAAACAAGCACACTGGAAGGGGTCGGTACCGACCCTGTCAGGGTCGATATCAAGGTGCAAATTAAGTAGAAAAACTAAGTAAACAGCAAAACAAATTGAAAATCTGCATGTCGGTACCGACCTAGGGAGGGTCGTTGCCTAGGTACTTGGAATTTAAAACTCGACTCACAAATAAGAGAAAAATCTAGGATAAGGGTCTACCACAACATAATCATGCAATTTCAAACAATATGAATCATAAAAATCATGCCTTTAACATAAAGTCATCAACTTTTGTTGAATAAACAAGTAAATCAATCAACTTTCATAAATCAATTCACTTTATCTACTTATTTTGATCTAAAGTTCTCAACTTTCATTTCAAACTTTATCTCTATTCAGTCCACAACATTCTCTTTCGATCAAGTCATAAACATGAATTACTTCAACTTTCATCAAAGCTTTAGCACAAACAAGTAGAAGAATAGATAAAAGGAATTCAAATCATTCAATCATATCATCATTCATGCATAACTATGTTGGGTTTCTAACCCCAACCCTAGAATAAAAGACTACTCACTCATGGTGGAGAAAGAACAAACAAAGAGATTAAAAGAAAACATACTTTGAATTAAACTAAAAAGCTTACTTGAATTCAAACACAAAACTTGTCTCAGAACACAACTTATAACACAAGAAATCTCCAACAATCCTCTTCCTTGTGCTCCAAACAACAATCTTGTCTTTCAAACCCTAAAACTTGCGTCTAAACCGAACTAGAGAGAGGGAGATCGTGTGTGTGTGTCCAACTTGTCTAAACAAGGGTATTTATACTAAAACATCTTTTTAAAAAGTTTCCAGAAAAATAAAACCTACTAATGATAAAAGATCTTGGAATAAAAACATTAATTACACTAAGTCGGTCACGCTTGCGAGCCTCGGTACCGACCCCAAGAGGGTCGATATCGAGCCTGGTTTTTGACCTTGATCTTGTTATCCTTCACTTATTCTCTTGGACTTTGTTGGGTTTTCTTCCATAGCCTTCCTCTCTTCTTCCTCCTAGTTTGTCTCTCTCTTTTAATGTCCTCAAATGCATCCAAACCCGCCTCAAAACCTACACAAAAACACAAAACTAGCGTAGTTTCCATACTTTTCACAAAATATGCAAACTATACTAAAAAGACACAAAACACACACAAAAACACAACTAAACAAGACTAAACAACCTAGAAAAACATACTAAAACTAAGCTAAAAACACGGACATCACCATTCTTGAAGGGGGACTGAGATTGTCTCACTTGTTCTTTGCAGACGATTTGATCTTGTTTGTTGAAGCATCAGTTCATCAAGCGGATGCCATTAAAAGCTGTCTTGATCTCTTTTTCTTGTATTCGGGTGAGGCAGTTAATTGTGGGAAGAGTTCTTTCATGTTCTCCAAGAAAGTTGGCTATTGTGATCGTGAAGCAATCAACAACTTCCTTTCGATTCCAATGTCCGAGGATTTTGGAAATTATCTGGGGGTTCCTACAATTTATGGTTGGATGACCACCTAGAGATATAATTATCTGCTTGATAAGATCTCGTTGCGTCTTGGTAGTTGGCAAGCTAAATATCTCTCCATGGCTGGTCAGGTAACTTTGGTTAATTCGGTTTTATCAAGCCTTCCGGT
The DNA here is from genome assembly GCA_964016875.1 of Fallopia convolvulus. Lineage (NCBI taxonomy): Eukaryota > Viridiplantae > Streptophyta > Magnoliopsida > Caryophyllales > Polygonaceae > Fallopia > Fallopia convolvulus. The sequence continues at coordinate 2,802 of CAXHJU010000026.1, forward strand.
TTATACGATGCAATCGACCTTGGTCCCTCAATCCATTTGTGATGCTATTGATAAACAAATGAGGAATTTCGTCTGGGGTTCTACAGATGACAAGCTGACTCGGCTAAAGTCGTCGTGCCAAGATCAAAAATAAATTACCCTAAACTACAAACTAGTATAGTATACAAGTAAGGGATCGTACCCAAGAGAATCGGGATTCTGAACAATCAGCAGATAACAAGACATGGGTTTTGGAAATTTAGACAAACAAACAAACAAGAAAATAATATTGGGGATTAAATCAATTGAAGGAAAGCAGAGTTTATTCAATCAATTCCACATTTTTAATCATTCGATCATCAATGCATCCACTTTTTTTATTAATTCCTAGGTTAATTCCAATCCTTATAAAAGATTTCCGCTTGTCCACGGTCCAAGCGAAAGGATGATATGAACAAGAACGCTTAATTGAAATCATGCAAAGTATTAAGGATAGAAGGATATTAAATCATGCAATCAAGCTACGAGTCTCATGCATAAAATAACAATCAAACACTCTTTCTCAATTCTAGTCCACGATCCTAGAAAAGAGTTGTTTCAAGGATAAATAAGATTGCACAAACAACAATCAAACTAATCCAAACAATAGAATATCAATCAAATTCAACAAGTTGCACACCAAGAGAAATCAATTGATAATCATAAAATTAAGCACAAGAGTTTTGATATTAACCAAGGGATAGAAAAGTTACCAGAATCTCACGAATTACATAAAAAGACTTCCTTGATTAAACAAACTCCAAGGGAAATTAGTTCTCCATAATAAAACTGAAATAAAACCTAAAATATAAAAGTATGCTCTAAATTGTGGAACACTCAAACTGAAAACGAAACTAAGCTTAAATAGTCGAAATAATATCCGAAACCTAAAAGATATAAATAATATAAAAAGATAGAAAATAACGAAGGCGGCGCCTCAGATATAAAGCCTACCGCGAGCGCGGATCCAAACCACGAGCGCGGATCAAGTGATCTCCCTCGGACGCGGAATCTCATCGAACCGCGAGCGCGGTTCAAAACCTCGGGCGCGGTTCCTGCGTGTCTTCAGCTTCTCGAATCTTCTCTCCACTGCGGGCTCGGGTCCAAACCCGAGGGCGCGGGTCTTGTTTCCGTAAACTCTTCAGCTCGAATTAGGACTTCTGTCTTCCAAATCTTCAACTGTAGGCTCTTCTGATATTACAAATAAACACCCTAATCTAGCCTAAAACACTCAGAAATCCTAATAAAAAATACAGAATTACGTTGTACTAAAACCAGCGTATCACAAGCGTAAAATCCATTTGCTTAGTTGGGAGAAAATTACTCAGCCTAAGCAAGTTGGTGGTTTCGACATTAAAACTATGAGAGAATCCAACTCGGCCCTGCTTGATAAGCTCGGTTGCAGACTCTTAAATGACCCCGATTCAATCTGGAGGAGAGTTGTGCGTGGGAAATATTGTAATAGTAGGAATGACATGGACATTTTTTAGCCTAAAGCACGCTCATCATATTCGTGGAAGGGCTTTGTTCATGGGTCGAGTGTGTTGGCAAAAGGGATTGCAATGGCAGTTGGTAATGGTGCTTCTACTTTGTTTTGGCTTCGTGTTTGGCTGGGTGATGCACCTCTGATTGATTCTGCATTAATGGATGTCCCAATTGTTGAAAGATTGTGTATTGTTGCCGACTACTACTCACCTAATGGTTGGAAATGGCACATTTTTGCATCATATTTGCCTAGTGCTTTGTTACAAAGGATTGTTGTTGTTGCGCTTCGGGCTGATGGGGATGTTGTGGATAAGCTTTATTGGCAACACTCTACGCCTGGTTCCTTTACAACCAATTCAACATTTGAATTGATCCACAACAAGGAGGTTCAATCTAATGATCCGGTGTGGTCGAAGATTTGGAAGCTTCAGGTCCAGCAACGTACTCGACAATTTATATTTTTAGTGGCCCATGTAATCCAGTGTATGACACTAGGGTTAAGACTTAAGAGACATTTGGCCACTTCAGTTAATTGCCCACGTTGTCAAGAGCCGAAAACTCAGCTTCACCTGCTGCGCGATTGTGCTCTGATTCGTCTTTTGTGGCTTGCTCTTTCCGGAAATGCTCCTGATCCGAATTTCTTCACAATAATGGATTGTCGTCTGTGGCTTATGTCTAATTTTCAGCAGGATGCAAATTGGTGTTCCATTTTTGCCACTATGCTATGGTACACATGGAAGAACCGAAACAAATTAGTCTTTGAAGGCAAGGATGAAGTGTCCCGCTTAAGTGCTTGAGTGATAAACACAATTGAAACTTATGTTGCTTCTTGTAGGGATTTTGCTATTAATCAGTTGTTGCCTTTGTTGACTCGTGATCGACCCAAATGTTGGCAGCCACCGTCGTCGGGCTGGTTGCGCTTAATACAAACGATGTGTCAAAAGGAAATCCCGGAGCAGCTGGGGGTGGAGGTATTTTTCGGGACAACATGGGTCATTACATTCAGGCCTTTTCTTTCAAATATGGTTACTATGATACCTTAGGTGCTGAGTTAGGTGCTATTCTAAAAGGGTTGCGCATTGCAAAGGGTGCTGGTTTCAACCGGATTATTCTCCAAATTGATTCCACACAGGCATATAACATCTTATCTCGTCGTGGACAACATCCGCATAAGGATTTTTTTGTTATTCAAGAATGTCATCAAATGTTGTTTGATAATAGTTGGGAGGTCAAGTTATCGTCCATTTCAAGATCCGCTAATAGAGTAGCGGATGCCTTAGCAAACCTTTCTTTAGGGCTTTCTTCGCATTTCGTTGAATTTTTCTATATTCATAGTTGTATTGACGACCTTTTATTGGTTGGTGTATCGTCCCCTCTAGGGGACTAACTCTCTCTTTTAATAATATTTAACCGCAGGAGCTAGTTCCGTTTTCAAACCCAACAAAAAATATATATTAAAAAAAATGACACTAACCATCTCCATTTTGGAAAACCCCAAATCAGCAAATCTACCCTAATCCCTCAAATAACTAGTACAAACCAAAAGAAAAAGAAAGGAAAAATATAAAGGGTTGTTAAGTGAAAATTAGGGCAAATAACGGGTGATTATATTAAATTTACCCATAATTATACATACTATCTATGAAGCACCCACCTAATTAATTTGCAACACTCTTTTTTCTATTGTACCCTTGTTTAAATAGCTTAAAATTATCCATTTTTTCCTCTTTTCCCTTCTCATTCTCTCTTGTCTTTGTACTACCATTGGCCTATATTCTTCACGCCTCATATATTAACAATCAATTTATCTTATTACTTCGAGCATATCAAAATTGAAATTAAATTTGATGTGTTAATAGTGTCAATTCATCGTAAGTACTTTGGTGATTCCGTCATTAAAAATTATAAGGGCTTATCCAAACCAAACCCTAGATTTGGCAAAGACGATCAAGGAAGATAGGGCTTGAGAAGCCTTCGATTTTCCTCTCCACTTTATTTAGGTTTGATTTGATTTTTGCAGGAAAGTTTAAATGTTCAGTCTTTTGCTTTTAGGGAGCGTAATTTGAAATTATCAATGGAATTGCAAACGTTTTTGTTGCCGACTTGCTATGATTGGTGTTTATCCTTTATAGTACTTGGAGTTGAATTGAAGGTTTGATTTTTAATTACTGGAGGAAGCCAATTTTGTGGCGGTGGTGAAGGAGATGAATTGTTGAATAAGGTTATAATTTGGGTATTTAAATTTTTTATAGCTTGGTGGGGGAGTTTAGCCATTGATGAAAAGGAGAACAATTGTGAAGGTCTCACTGTATTTAGTTTTTGAAATGGACCCAAAACATAAGTGAGGGTTATTTTTGGAACTTCAAAAAAAAATTGGTGTTGCAAACTAATTAAGTTGGTTCTGCATAATACGACCCTAATTATAAGACCCACCTTCTAGGGAAAAAAAAACATTACAAAATCCGGGGGCCTTCAAAATTGATTTCATTCTACTCTCCTTCTATCTCCCTGTTACCGGACATCGAAACCCTTGAGATCTGATCATGGCAGCTCCCGATCTTCTCTTCAACCTCCGAAACAACTTCTACTTGGGAGCCTACCAATCCGCCATTAATAATAGCGATGTTCCCAATCTGTCTTCAGAAGATGTCATTGAAAGGGATTGTCTCGTCTACAGATCTTACATTGCCCTTGGCAGCTACCAGGTTCGCTCTATCTTCATCTGTCGGCGCACTGGCATACATGTTTTGGCGAAATTCTCGCTTCCTTCTTCCTTTATCGAAATTCGATCTAGTTAGGGTTTTTATTGTTATCGTGATTTTCAGCTTGTGGTTAGTGAGATCGATTCCTCCGCTGCCACGGCACTGCAGGCCGTGAAGCTGCTTGCTCTCTATCTCTCCGGTCCTGAAAACAAGGTTTGTCTATGGATCTGGATTAAAATGCACATTTTCTGGTTGTTATCTGCTGTACAATTTCTGGAACTTCTAATTTTCTAGATTGTGTTAGGCTTTTAGCTTTGAGATCTTGCTTTTAATTTCAATCATGTACTTCAGTCTTTAATTATGCATATTGCATTCGATCTGGCCTTTTTCTCTGTTTTGATGGAAGATCGTATACTAGATTTTGGTGAATGGGTTGGAAAAGTTGGAATTGCTGATTTGGTAAGATCTCTATAGTAGATCTTTCTTATTGTCTAGTTGCCCGACTTCTGGAGTCAGGTTTGGGTACATGTATTACTTTTAGGTCTTTTTTTTTTCTTGACACTGCTTAAAACAAGGATGACAGCGGATGATATTTGATATCCTTTCATGCTCATAGTCAAGGATTATGTATACTCTAAGGATCTCAGAAGTGAGCACTCACATTATGCTGATGAATATTTGTCTTTGATTTATGTTTATGCATGTGACCGGCTGTGTCTCTTTTGGACTTAGTGGCATCATATTGATCTACTATTATGTAACTGAATGGGGTTTTGAATTAATTCTGTTTTTAAATGTTTCACTTCAGGAATCAGTTATTTCAAGTTTGAAAGAGTGGTTAGCAGACCCTGCTATTGCAAATAACCAAACCTTGCGACTAGTTGCTGGAATCATATTTATGCATGAGCAGGACTACAATGAAGCTCTAAAGCATACCAATGCTGGAGGAACTATGGAATTGTTGGTGTCCCCCTTTTTATCATGAATCTTAGTTTAAAATCATATGTTTGCCCATTGATAATTATTTTCATGTTCTCTCATGCTTTGTAGAAAATGATGGTTATTAGTTTTGTCATGATATGATTGTCAGCATGACCTAATGTGTGCTCCTTGATTCATTCATTAGTAGTGGGGGGGGGGGATATAATCACATACCATGAGCAATTAGAGTGTATAATTGTATTACTGAAGATTCTGGTGATTTGGTCTATACACACATATCTTTTTGGTTTAGATTTTCAGTTAACCAGGCAGGTACTAATGCCCTTGGTTTTGCAGGCATGCATTGAATGTCCAAATATTTCTGAAGATGTGCAGATCCGATTATGCAGAAAAACAACTAAAGATTATGCAGCAGGCAGATGAGGATCATACATTGACGCAGCTTGCAAATGCTTGGTGGAGTTTGGCAGTGGTGAATAGCATTGAAATTCCCCCGTTCTTTTCTCCACTCTTTTTTTGTAGTGACTGAACGTTAGTTTATTTAACATATTCTCTCTGTAAACAGGGTGGTTCTAAGATACAGGAGGCCTATCTTATCTATCAAGATTTTTCTGAGAAGTATCCAATGACTGGGTTGATTTTGAATGGGAAGGCAGTTTGCTGCATGCACATGGGGAACTTTGATGAAGCTGAGTCGTTATTACTTGACGCTCTTAACAAGGCAAGTTGCTAGATGAAATAAATGGATGAAACTATCCAACTCTTTGTAATGTTTTTTCATCTATCTAGCACCTTATTTAAGAGTCAAAATTCTGATTCCTTTACGATTAATTACTTTAGAAGTGGTTTACTTCGATCTTTGTATATATGTAATTGATTGTAGTATGTTGTCTGTTACAGGATGCAAAGGACCCTGAAACGCTGGCCAATTTGGTTGTATGCAGTCTCCACCTGGGTAAACCATCATCCCGTTACCTCAGGTAATATTTCTGACAGCATGTAAAAAATCAATGTGCTTAATTTCTTGTGATTGCACGTCTGGAAAGCAAAATCTGTTGATTAATGATTCAGAACAAAATTGAAGGAGGCTCCTCTGCTCAGTTGAGCAAGTGGAGAAGAACACGGTATTCATAAATAGAGATTGATTGATTTAGTAAGAAAAGGGAGGAAGAGAAAATGAAGGAGGGAGAAGAATCAGATGAAAGACCATAGCAAGAGCATAATCTGAATAATTTGTGGCTGTTTTCAGAATATTAATACTCCCTCCGGTTCGCATTAGTTGGCCTTTTAAATTTAAAATCCTTATTCATAATATTTGACCTTTTTTATTCAATTAATCCTAAAACATTCTAAAAACAACAGGCATTTATTTATTAATGTCTTAAATTTTAATGAATCTATGTATATTTTCAATACAGAAAATGAAGGAGGGAGAAGAATCAGATGAAAGACCATAGCAAGAGCATAATCTGAATAATTTGTGGCTGTTTTCAGAATATTAATACTCCCTCCGGTTCGCATTAGTTGGCCTTTTTAATTTAAAATCCTTATTCATAATATTTGACCTTTTTTATTCAATTAATCCTAAAACATTCTAAAAACAACAGGCATTTATTTATTAATGTACATTTGTTATAGTTTCAATGATTTTTTTTTTATAAAAAAACTGTATTGAAAATATACATAGATTCATTAAAATTTAAGACAATAAATTCTTCTTATTTTTATTTTAAACTAGTCTTAAAAAATGTAAGTAATGGCAAAAGGTCATCTATTGTGAATCAGAGGGAGTATCAATTATGTCTTGTAGAACAATAAATTTATGCCTATATTAAAAGGCATGTTGAAGTAATACAACATATTTAGAAACTGTAAACCAATCTAGGAAACACAAAAACCTGATTAAATTAGGAAGCCTTTAAAGTATGGAATTTTGAATTATTATCTGAATAATAATATGAACCAGACTTATAAATCTCGCATCCCTATGGAAAGTTTTACAGTGAGGAACTTTCCGTTGGTATTTCAAAATAAGAAGATTCATCTTTACCAAAAAGTCGTATAACCAATCTAATTCCTATATATGTTGCAACTCCTTTTATCTCCTATCATTTATCCTTTCTACGGTTAGAAACTGTTTAATTACGAGAGAAGCGGCTAGAAGTTGGTTGAGTAAAGGTGTATATTTTTATATTTTGTAAAGTCCGCAGATATTTTGATAAATACTAGCACTTTTAATGACAATTGACAAGTAATGCAGCAAGCCAGCAACCAACTATATGTCCCAGATCTTCCTGTGAAGGTGAACCTTAAAACAGATGAAAATCTTGGAGTCTAATAAACTACTTCATTCCTTTTCAGTGGCACAGTGCCAAACTGAGGCTAGTCACATATGAATTTTTTTCCAAAACACGCTAAAATATCCAATCATATATCTGAATGCATAGTATTCTTACAAATTTTGTCATCCATTAAGGTTTTCATCCCTGACATGGTAAATCTATCATGACTCTTTGCATAGTCATCAAAAATCTATCATGACTCGTTGCATAGTCATCTGAAATCTACCATGACTCTTTGCTCCTTGTGGGACCTACAAATAGAACTTGTGATCTGCTCTCCAAAAATGTTGGATGATTGCTTATGGGGGTAGTGGTTTTTCCTGTCAACTTTGTCCACATAGCAGAGTAATGACATTGCAAACTAGGAAGCTTTTTTGTTCAGCTACATGCTGATATGGGTTATCTTACTACTAACTATATATCTAGTAATTCTCTTTTCAATTATCAAAAGCTACATATTGATTTTGATACAGATTGTAAGTCTATTTTCATGTCTTTAAGCTAGGCAGAGATAGCTCCCTTTCCTCAATGTCTTTAATGCACTTTCTATGTGCTATGTTATCGTTTGCCTATTGTAATTTTGATCCTTGCCATTTGTTTGTGTCCAGTCAATTGAAGCTATCTCACCCAGACCACCTGCTTGTAAAGCGTGTGTCTGGAGCTGAAGAGGCTTTCGACAGAGCAGTCCAGACGGTTGCGTAAGGATGACAAATACCTGTGAGATAGATGTTTTTACAATGAAGTTACTATCAGCCAAATCATTTTCATGTTATTGTGCTAGCTTTCATACTGAAATGTGCACAATGGGATGGTCTATTGCTTATTACTGCTTGACGGTCTGGATTTTTCTGAAGTTGAAGACTAGAACATGACATGCTATATACCAAATCTTTTTTTCCCTTTTTTCTTATTTGCATTGCCGTTTTTTTTTATTGTAAAATTGACTTGGATATTGCCGATTTTTGGTATGCTTGTTTGGTGAATTAGAACGAGGGATATTGGTAAATTTTATGTTTTCTTTCCGAATTGATAACATGATTTAAATATATTATTGAAGACACTAATACATAAAAAAAGATCATACTAGTCAAGCGGTAGTATTTTCTAGAGGTGGGCACAGGTTATTAACCATAGTTTTGGTTTTCACTTTCAGTGTGTTTTGCCCAACCCTATTTTCTACCGCTTGTTTTGCCACTAGTACCATGAAATGTTGTTTTGCTCAACACTCTTTCACAAGCTTGTTATATAAGAGACATAATTTTTGAGAAATTTAGACATAACAAGAAGTTGAAGTTGAGTAGGAAATTAGAAGGGTCCAAAAACCCTTGGAAAGTAGAGGTAATGAGAGACTGTTGAGATTGCCGAATACTTAAATTAGGAAAGAGTTGGATCAAGTTCTAGCCCAAGAAGAGACGCTGTGATTCTAGAAATCCGAGTGACTTGGATTGATCTAGGGACCGGAATACAAAGTTTTTCACACTAGCACGGTAGCACCATCATTAGGCAGAGGAGAAGTAGAGTCCAAGCAATCAAGAATAATAGAGGAGACTGGATCTCTAACGTAGGGGAGTTAGAGAAATGGGTGATTTCTCACTTTAAGAAATTATATACCCTCCCCTAAACAAAGAGGCTATTTAGCCAGCGAAACAAAGGTGATTTCCCAAATTTGAGTCCCAATGAAGCCCCGATGCTTACACAACCTTTCAAGGAAAAGGAGATCGTTTGGGCCCTTTCTCAAATGGGATCTTACAAAGGGTATGGCCTGGACTTGACAATTTCCAGCCCAACTTTTTAAAGGGGAACTACTGAAAGATTATGATTGTACAATCGAGTATCATCCGGGAAAGGCCAATGTTGTAGCAGATGCTTTGAGTAGAAAGTCCAATGGTATGATGGCCAACATGCACATGACTTCATTGTCAGATTTGATTGCTTTGCGAGGTCTAAATGTTAGACTACAGTTTGACACATATGGAGTACTGTTTGCTACTTTGGAGATTCGGCCAGTGTTGAGACAGAAATTAAAGATGTACAAGTAAGAGATGAAAAGTTGGCAGAAATTATTGAACAGGTGCAACAAGGTAAAGATATGTCATTTGTTATTCAGGATGGCACATTGATGTTTGGCACCAGATATGTGTAGCTGATGTTGATGATCTAAGACGGGAAATTTTAGATGAGGCACATAATGCATCATATGCTATGCATCCTGGCACCACAAAGATGTATCATACTCTAAGACAACATTATTGGTGGCCAAGGATGAAGAAGGAGGTTGCTGAATTTGTTTCTAAATGTCTTACTTGTCAACAAGGAAACGACTTGGGAAACCGAGGATAAGATGAGAAAGTCATATCCACATTTGTTTAATGGTAATTGATTCCCTATCATATTGCATCATATGAAGAGATAGCGAATTTTGAGGACAAAATTCTTATAGAGGGGGAGGATTGTAACATCCCCGACCAAAGTGCATACGTCATTTCTGCATTCATATAAGATTAATAGCATATGCATAGCATAGTGGCATGATATATAGTGAATTTTTAAAAGTAATATTTATCTTCTAATTAAGTTTATTATATTTTAAAAAGTTTTTAGTTAAAAATTAATTATTAATTATTTTAGGGTAAAGTTTGTAGTAAAGAAGATTTGAGGGTGAAAATTATGATTTTTTAAATGTTTTTAGCCGACTTTGTGCCGACCTTGTTGCCATTAAATGTGTGCTTTCTCTACACCATCTTTCTTAAGCTACGTGAGACAAAAAAAATCCAGAGAATGGGAGATAGAAAAAAAACGAGAGGAAAGAAGAAGAATTTGTTAAATTGTGTTGTTTTGATCCATTTAGTACGAGATTTCTTCTGTCGGGTTTTAATCTCGAAGTACAAGCGTGGTTTGGTAAGTTTTAATTAGTTAATGGTTTATTTAGATTTTACTAATTTTTTCAGATCTAGATCTAAAGTTGCTTTTGATTCGAAAATCAGTCGATTTATAGTTCTTAGAGGGTGTTTTCGATATCGGATTTATATTCGGTAAAAGATTTCAGAGTGATTTTAGGGTTTCTCTTTGTAATGATATTAGGGAGCCCTTTGATCAAGTTTTTCAGAAAGGTTTGAACTATAAAAATATTCTTCTATATATAGTTTATTGTTGTCAAGTTTTAAAGGATTTGGAAAGATGCACAAGAAGTTGTAATGCATTCTGGCATTTTATTGCATTTGGGGTTAGAGTTTATTTGAGTAAATAGCCTAATTTGCATTGGGTTACATATAGGAGCACAAATCATAGATCGTGGTCAAGAACAAGGGGGAGAAATATAGTATCTATACTAAATAAGTGAGTATAGACCGGAGATTCAACCCTATGTGATATATGGACATATGTGATATATGTGCTATATGTTTTATATGGATATATGTGTTCTATATGATAGCTCTGAAATTTCCAGAGTTGTTTGCACAGAAAGTATGTTGGCAGATAGCATATGATATATGATTACAGGATGCACTTGATTACATAGCATTTTGCAATGAGATTTAAAAGGACATGTGACTGTCTTGCCCTGAATTTGTATTACAGGACCTACGGGTCATACAGGATCTTCGGATCATACAGGATCTACGGATCATACAGGACCTACGGGTCATAGTGAGGAAATCTTCAGACTTCTTTCTTAAAGGGACCATAAGAGTCCATATACAATAAACCCGGGGCAGATTTAGGCTTGAACAGTTCACAGAATAATAAATCGGATACATCAGCATTTGCATTTGCATAGTAAATTCATGTATGATATATATAATATGTATGAATATGTATATTGACCAATTGATTGGCATTGTGTGAAATAATTGATGATGGTTTATATTCACCGAGTATGTGACTCAGGTAAATCACAAAACAATTTTTCAGGCTCAGCTAGAACTTACTGGCGTGTGTCTCTTTTAGAGGTCACATTCATATAGGTCGGCCGGCTGAAGCTCAATGCAACCTTCTCCTCCTCATTTTGCATCTTAGACATATGGGTTGTAATAGAAGTTAGAATAATAGATGTATTAGTATAAGAAGTAACTACCTATGTGTGTGTGTGCGCAACCTTTTATGGTTGTTACTTTCTACTTTGTGATTATGTGGATAGTTGCTATATGTGAATTATTTGTTTATATAGGAAATAAGTGATTACTAAGCTTACGTCATAGGGTATAAGGGTGTCATAGTTAGTTTTTGGTATCAGAGCAGGGATATGATTCTTTAGGGGCATTCTGCATTCATAAGCATATGTAATTGACATTAGAGTTGCATTTAATTGAATAGGAACATGGAAATGCATGAGCATGATGCACCAAGGAGAGAAGGTTCACCCGTTCCACATCAGTCTATAGGAGCATCTTATATAGCACAACATGAGCATATATCTCATACATATGTACCGATAGAACAGGAAGTACAAGGACCAGCTATGGGGTCTAGAGGCAGGAATTTCAAAGAGCTTCGTAAGTTGGGAGCAGTTGATTTCTATGGGACTACAGATCCTGCAGAGGCTGAGACATGGCTTAAGAGAACATAGAGAGTATTCGGTATGATGAGATGCACAGAAGAGGAAAGGTTTGATTTCTCAGTATAACTTCTACAGGGGGATGCTTTTGACTGGTGGGAAACTGTTTCACCTACTACAGTACAGTGTCCAGTTCTTACATGGGAAGATTTTCTCACTGTTTTCAAAGATAAGTATATGCCAGAGGTATATCGAGATGCAAAGCAGAATGAGTTTTTATCTCTCAAGCAAGGAAATATGTCTGTGGCTGAGTATGAAGTTAAGTTTACCCAACTATCACATTATGCAGCTGCCAATGTGGCAACAGAGAGAGATAGATGCAGGCGTTTTGAGGATGGATTGTCCTATAATATCCGGAGTAAGATTACGCCGTGGGTTCTTCTTACTTTTACAAATTTGTGTACTGCAGCAATTAGAGCAGAGACACTGTTAAAGGAAAGACAAACATTCTTTCAAAATCAAAAGAGGGAATCATCAGTTCATATGGGTAAGTCGAGTCGAAGGCCATCTAAGCGTCAGAGTTTTTCCTCTCCAACACCAACATTTGGCAGAGGTGGCTCAAATAGTCAAAGAGGTGGACACACCTCGACTTTCGGACGTGGACTTAGGGGTGAGCAAAAAATACCCGATCCGTTGATCCGATCCGCGATCCGGTCTATCCGATCCGAAAAAATCCGGATCCGAATGGATCACAAAATTTTTTATCCGTATCCGATCCGGGTTTTTTCCGGATATCCGGACCGGATACGGATCGGGGTTTTCAAGCAAACGGATATCCGGTATTATTTATATTTTTTTAGAAAATACACATTATACTAAGTAGAATAGATGTTTAAATGAGTATTTTGTAAAATTTGAACATATCAAGTGTTCAATTCTCCTCAACCGTTTAAACTTTTAATTAAAATTTAAACGGATCGACGGATTTCCGGTTCCGATATCCGTCAATCATTCATATTAATTGGGCCTAAATCAAAAATAGTAATAATATTTTTTCAAAACGGATAGTTTGGATATCCGCTACCGGATATCCGTTCCAAACGGATATTTCTTACCGGATATCCGGCAATTAACGGATCGGATACGGATCGAGGTTTTAAGGAAAAAAAATTTCCGGATATCCGGTATACCGGATGGGATCGGATAATCCGTTTGCTCAGCCCTAGACGTGGTGGTGATAGAGGACCAGGGATGACAGTACAGACACGACCTATGTGTACTTATTGTGGTCGATCTCATATGGGAGAGTGTCGAGTATTAACTGGAGGGTGTTTTACCTGTTGACAACAAGGTCACTTTTACAAAGAATGTCCAGTTAGATCGAGAATTGGAGAAGCAACATCTGAAAACACTGTACAAAATGTTCAATCAGAAGCACCAGTATGGAGTTTTGGTAGAGGTCGTGGAAGAGGTCAGAACATGAATAACACTGCTAGTAGAGGAAGACCACAAACACAAGAATCTCGACCACATGGTCAGGCTCGAGTTTTTGCTATGTCACAACAGGAAGCATCCAAAGCACCCGAGGTTATTACTGGTGAACTTTATTTTACATGATCTTGAAATACATGCATTAATAGATTTAGGATCTACTCATTCATTCATATCATCTACCATAGCATCTCAAGTGCATAAGAAACTTGAACCCTTAGATTACAGTTTAGGAGTACAGACTCCCTTGGGGGAAATAGTAAAGGTACATATAGTATATCGAGATAGTATAATACGAGTGGATTTAGTAGAGTTACTAGCTGATTTGATCTTGCTATTCTTGTATGAGTTTGATGTTATTTTGGGCATGGACTGGTTGGCAAGACATCATGCTAAAGTAGATTGTTATACCAAAGAAGTAGTGATAGAATCGCTTGGGAAATCTAGAGTGATTTTCTATGGTGATAGACAAATGGTTCCCACTTGCCTAATATCTGCAACAACAGCTTTTCGCATGATCAGAGAGGGATGTGAGGCATATCTGGCCCATGTAATAGACCGTATAGTCGAATGTGATGAGGTTGGAGATATTCCAGTTGTTAAAGATTTTTCAGATGTGTTTCCAAAGGATCTTCCAGGATTGCCACTTGATAGGGAGATAGAGTTTACTATGGAGTTAATGCCAGGCACTGCACCGATTTCTATTCCTCCATATCGCATGGCTCCAGTAGAGTTACAGGAACTGAAAAAGCAGTTACAGGAGTTGTTAGACAAAGGATTCATTAGAGCTAGTGTATCACCTTGGGGTGCACCAGTTCTATTTGTTAAAAAGAAAGATGGTACCTTACGGCTGTGCATAGATTACAGAAAGTTGAATCAGGTGACAGTGAAGAACAAGTATCCATTGCCAAGGATAGATGATTTGTTTGATCAACTTCAGGGTGCAAAGGTATTTTCAAAGATAGATCTTCGGTCAGGATATCATCAGTTAAAGATAGCTAAAGATGACATTACCAAGACAACATTCAGGACTCGATACGGGCATTATGAGTTCTTGGTAATGCCATTTGGTTTGACTAATGCACCAGCAACATTCATGGCTTTGATGAATAAGGTATTTTAACCTTTTCTAGACAGATTTGTGATCATCTTTATTGATGATATATTGGTGTATTCACAAAGTACAGAGGAGCATGCTGATCATTTGTGTACCGTGCTACAAGTCTTGAGGGAAAAAAAATTGTACGCTAAATTGAGTAAGTGTGAATTCTGGTTAGATCATGTGATATTTTTAGGACATATAGTATCTGGAAGAGGTATAGAGGTTGATCCTAAGAAGGTTGAAGCAGTGGTAAACTGGAAAGCACCAACAACAGTTACAGAAGTTCGTAGTTTTCTTGGGATGGCTGGATACTATAGACGATTTGTTGAAGGATTCTCTATTATAGCTGCACCACTCACTAAATTGTTACGGAAGAATGCTTCATTTCACTGGAATTCTGCGTGTCAACAAAGCTTTGATGAGTTAAAGCACCGTTTGACTACAACACCAATACTGACAGTTCCTACAGGTACAGGAGGATTTGTTGTTTACATTGATGCTTCATATCAGGGTCTTGGTTGTGTTTTGATGTTGAATGGAAAAGTGATTGCTTATGCATCACGACAGTTACGACCACATGAGGTTTCTTATCCCGTAAATGATTTAGAGCTGGCAGTAGTAGTTTTTGCCCAAAAGATTTGGCGACATTATCTATATGGAGAAACATTCCAAATCTTCACAGATCATAAGAGTTTGAAATATTTGATGAGCCAAAAGGAGTTGAACATGCGGCAGAGGCGCTGGATGGAACTACTGAAAGATTATGATTGTACAATCGAGTATCATCCGGGAAAGGCCAATGTTGTAACAAATGCTTTGAGTAGAAAGTCCAGTGGTATGATGGCCAACATGCACATGACTTCATTGTCAGATTTGATTGCTTTGCGAGGACTAAATGCTAGACTACAATTTGACACAGATGGAGTACTGTTTGCTACTTTGGAGATTCGGCCAGTGTTGAGACATAAAATTAAAGATGCACAAGTAAGAGATTAAAAGTTGGCAGAAATTATTGAACAGGTGCAACAAGGTAAAGATATGTCATTTGTTATTCAGGATGGCACATTGATGTTTGGCACCAGATATGTGTAGTTGATGTTGATGATCTGAGACGGGAAATTTTAGATGAGGCACATAATGCATCATATGCTATGCATCCTAGCACCACAAAGATATATCATACTCTAAGACAACATTATTGTTGGCCAAGGATGAAGAAGGAGGTTGCTGAATTTGTTTCTAAATGTCTTACTTGTCAACAAGTTAAAACAGAACACCAAGCACCTACAGGTATGTTGAAACCTTTATCTATTCCGGTCTGGAAATGGGAGCGGATTACAATGGATTTTGTTGTGGGATTACCACGAACACAAAAAGGAAATGATGCTATTTTGGTGATTATTGATAGATTGACTAAGTCAGCACATTTCTTGCCTATACGTTCGGGTTGTTCATTGGATCAATTGGCAGAGAAATACATGAAGGAAATTGTCCGACTTCATGGAATACCAGTATCCATTGTATCAGATAGAGACCCTAGATTTACTTCTCATTTTTGGGAAAGTTTTCAAACAATTATGGGGACCAAATTGCATTTCAGTACAGCTTATCATCCTCAAAAAGATGGGCAGTCAGAAAGGACTATACAGACCTTAGAAGAAATGCTTCGTGCTTGTGTTATTGAGTTTCAGGGTTCATGGGATAAGTATATTCCACTGATGGAATTTGCTTACAATAATCAGTTTCACAGCAGCATTGGAATGGCACCATATGAGGCATTGTATGGAAGGAAATGTCGAAGTCGTTTATATTGGGATAAAGAGGTTGCAAAAATTTTAGAAGGGCCGGAGATTATACAAGAAACAGTTGATAAGATTGATATTGTAAAGAACAAAATGAAGGCGGCACAAGATAGACAAAAGAGCTATTTTGATCAGCATCGCAAGGAAATGGAATATCAGGTTGGAGATAAAGTATTCTTACGAGTTTCCCCATGGAAAGGTGTCATGAGATTTGGTAATAAAGGAAAACTAAGTCCTCGGTATATTGGGCCATATGACATCATAGAGAAGGTGGGACCATTGGCATACAGATTAGCATTGCCTTCAGAATTGGCTCAGATTCATAATGTTTTCCATGTTAGTATGTTACAACGGTATCGATCTGATCCATCACATATGCTAAAGGATTCAGAAGTACAGATTGCAGAGAATCTAAGTTATATAGAGGAACCAGTTATGATAGTTGATTACATAATCAAACAGTTGCGGAATAGGGAGATTCCGATGGTTAAAGTAATTTGGAAGAATCATGGTATAGAGGAAACGACTTGGGAAACCAAGGATAAGATGAGAAAGTCATATCCACATTTGTTTAATGGTAATTGATTCCCTATCATATTGCATCATATGAAGAGATAGCAAATTTTGAGGACAAAATTCTTATAGAGGGGGAGGATTGTAACATCCCCGACCAAAGTGCATACGTCATTTCTGCATTCATATAAGATTAATAGCATATGCATAGCATAGTGGCATGATATATAGTGAATTTTTAAAAGTAATATTTATCTTCTAATTAAGTTTATTATATTTTAAAAAGTTTTTAGTTAAAAATTAATTATTAATTATTTTAGGGTAAAGTTTGTAGTAAAGAAGATTTGAGGGTGAAAATTATGATTTTTTAAATGTTTTTAGCCGACTTTGTGCCGACCTTGTTGCAATTAAATGTGTGCTTTCTCTACACCATCTTTCTTAAGCTACGTGAGACAAAAAAAAATCCAGAGAGTGGGAGATAGAAAAAAAACGAGAGGAAAGAAGAAGAATTTGTTAAATTGTGTTGTTTTGATCCATTTAGTACGAGATTTCTTCTATCGGGTTTTAACCTCGAAGTACAAGCGTGGTTTGGTAAGTTTTAATTAGTTAATGGTTTATTTAGATTTTACTAATTTTTCCAGATCTAGATCTACAGTTGCTTTTGATTCGAAAATCAGTCGATTTATAGTTCTCAGAGGGTGTTTTCGATATCGGATTTATATTCGGTAAAAGATTTCAGAGTGATTTTAGGGCTTCTCTTTGTAATGATATTAGGGAGCCCTTTGATCAAGTTTTTCAGAAAGGTTTGAACTTGAAAAATGTTCTTTTATATATATAGTTTATTGTTGTCAAGTTTTAAAGGATTTGGAAAAATGCACAAGAAGTTGTAATGCATTCTGGTATTTTATTGCATTTGGGGTTAGAGTTTATTAGAGTAAATAGCCTAATTTGCATTGGGTTACATATAGGAGCACCAATCATAGATCGTGGTCAAGAACAAGGGGGAGAAATATAGTATCTATACTAAATAAGTGAGTATAGACCAGAGATTCAACCCTATGTGATATAAGGACATATGTGATATATGTGCTATATGTTTTATATGGATATATGTGTTCTATATGATAGCTTTGAAATTTCCAGAGTTGTTTGCACAGAAAGTATGTTAGCAGATAGCATATGATATATGATTACAGGATGCACTTGATTGCATAGCATTTTGCAATGAGATTTAAAAGGACCTATGACTGTCTTGCCCTGAATTTGTATTACAGGACCTACGGGTCATACAGGATCTTCGGATCATACAGAACCTACGGGTCATACAGGATCTTCGGATCATACAGGATATATGGATCATACAGGACCTACGGGTCATAATGAGGAAATCTTCGGATTTCTTTCTTAAAGGGACCATAAGAGTCCATATACAGTAAACCCGGCGCAGATTCAGGCTTGAACAGTTCACAGAATAATAAATCGGATACATCAGCATTTGCATTTGCATAGTAAATTCATGTATGATATATATAATATGTATGAATATGTATATTGACCAATTGATTGGCATTGTGTGAAATAATTGATGATGGTTTATATTCACTGAGTATGCGACTCATGTAAATCGCAAAACAATTTTTCAGGCTCAGCTAGAACTTACTAGCGTGTATCTCTTTTAGAGATTACATTCATACAGGTCGGTCGGCTGAAGCTCAATGCAACCTTGTCCTCCTCATTTTGCATCTTAGACATATGGGTTGTAATAGAAGTTAGAATAATAGATGTATTAGTATAAGAAGTAACTACCTATGTGTGTGTGTGCGCAACCTTTTATGGTTGTTACTTTCTACTTTGTGATTATGTAGATAGTTGCTATATGTGAATTATTTGTTTATATAGGAAATAAGTGATTACTAAGCTTACGTCATAGGGTATAAGGGTGCCACAGCGTAGGTTCAAAAACTAAAAGTCGTCATGAGCACGACTAAGTCGAGGATCTTTATCTCCACGAATGTGTCTCGGGATCTTGCCAACAATTTAGAGCAAGCAGGGGGAATTATGGTCACTCGTAATATGGGCAGATGCACATATCTTGGGATGCTAGTGTTGCATAAAAGGCTTACTAAGAGCACTTCAATGATCTCCTCAATAAAGAGGAGACAAAACTTAGTGGATGGAAGTGTAAACAACTAAACCTTGTAGGAAGGATCATGCTCACGAAATTGATCCTTTCATCGCTCTCCACCTATGTTATGGCTCCATTTGTCTTCTTAGGGTGATGTGCAACGAGCTAGACAAGATGAGTCAGGTCTTTATTTAGGAGGATTTTTCGGAGAGGAAGCGAGTCTATCTTGTTTCATGGGAAGAAGTTTGTAGGCCAAAAGATCGTGAAGGCCTTAAAATTAGAGATTCTAAAGGCATGAACCTTTAAATGGTGGGGAAACTTGGCTGAAAATTCATTAATGACAAGGGCGGTTTATGGGGTCATCTTCTAATGGATAAATACGGGTTAATTAAGGAAATCACCAAAGTTAGGCAAGCCTACTGTAGGAAACATTCGTCGAATTGGAGAAACATCGAGTGGAACATACGAGAGATGATTCCAAAAAGGGCTCGATGGAGCTTGATGAATGCGAAGAAGATCCGATTTTGGAGGGATTGTTGGCTCAATAGCCAACCGTTGATCAGTGCCAATGACGAGGCACTCAGTGATAGCATGAGAAGGCAAAGGGTCAAGGAGAAGTGGAAGGTCGAGGGAGGTTGGAATTGGGCACAACTGCTTCGGAAACTCCCATCCTCCTAGCTTTTGCAACTAGAAGTGGTAGGCTTGGCTGGCGACCTAGAATATAAGGACACCCTTTGTTAGTCAGACTCACCTAAGGATGACAATCTCACCCGCACCCGATGGATACTCGATTTACCCGACTCGAAAAAAAGGGTGAAAACCCGAACAAAGTAGGGTGATGGATGGACACAGATGAAGGTCCTTCACCCATCACTTGACCCCATACACCCAAAATTTACATATAATTGTGTAAGATGTATATAAAAATCACTTATATTTAAACTTTAGTTTGTGAATATTGCTCCAATTTTGCATTTAAATGTTGCTTATGTATTATGATTCATTTCTTATTCTTTATTTGTATAATATTATTTATGATTAAAATAAGAATTTTGTATTACATGTGTTAAAATACACTAAATGTGCATCATAGCTTATATGAAGTTATATATTTAAATCAGGCAGAATACATAAACGACCCCCTGTACTTGGGCCAATTGGTCACTTGGCCCCCTGTACTTTAGCCGTAACCGTTTGGCCCCCTATAGTTGCACATTGCGACCTATTGAACTCCTATTCGTTGATGTGGCACGTCACGTACATTTCACGCTCTTTTAGCTGAGTGTTTGGGCGAGTGAGGATTTCTTTTTCTTTTTCTTTCCTTTTTTTTCTTTTTTTTTTTTTTTTTTTTATCACCATACCCATCTCCCTCTACCATTCTCTGCACCATCTTCATCCTCTTCCTCTACTTTCTTCATCACCTTCTCCCTATTTCTTCTTCATCCTCCTCCTCTACATGCTCCTAGAGCGGGAATGTTGTGGTGAGAACGTTGATGAAGGAGAAGGAGGTAGATCTGAGTCCTATTATTCACAGATCTAAAACGAAAATCAACTATATCTAAAAAATCAACCAAATCTAAAACTTCTAGATTTGTAAAATCAACCAGATCTAAATGAGATTAAAACTCCCAAATCTAAAAAATCAACTAGGTGTTTGATAAAAAAAATTCAGTATTTTATTAAAAATCAACCAAATCTAAAAAATCATTATTTTTTATTAAAAAATCAACCAAATTAAAAATTATTATTTATTCACTTATAATATAGAATTTTTTTCATTAAAAAAACAAAAAACAGTCATTTATTGACATGACATCTATGTGGAGCTGATGTGGCAAGAGAAATTTATAGTTCATCGCGCGTGCATAACACTTACCCAAGTTTTAGCTATTCAGATGTTCAATAGATCGCAATGAGCAACTATAGGGGGTCAAACGGTTAGCGCTAAAGTACAGGGGGCCAAGTGGGGCCAAGTGACCAATTAGCTCAAGTACAAGGGCTGTTTGTGTATTCTGCCATTTAAATCATTCATGGGCGACCCAACCCACCCGAAACACCCTTTGGATGATGGATGGATGCACCCGAATTGGCTAACGGACGGGCATGGACTGTCCTCCATCCGACCCGAATCTGAACCATTGCTATCGCTACTCACCAACAAGACATACATAGTCAGCTTCACTTGTTGGCTGACGAAGTCCTTTGGCCTGAGATTGATTTGGAATGGGTCTGGATATATGACGAGATATGAAAAGTTGAGAGTGCCTGAACACGTTGCTTCCTTTGGCTCACTATTCAAGGCCGAATATCACTAATGGGGAATGGTATAAGCGGCGGATCTCCCCTAGTCTAACTTGCCAACTTTACAGGTTACATGATGAAACTTCCGTCCATATTTTCAGAGATTGTGCAACGAGATCTACTTCACTGGCGGATAAATAACGAAGGATATCTATAATCCTACCATCCCAACAACAAAGGATGAATAGTTTTTTTGGAGGCAGCCTTTAGTAGTGTCTCCTTAAGAATCTAAGAGGGGAGTTTGACTTCTCTAGAGGAGTAGAGGGTCCTACGCTCTTTTCCACAACAACATGATGGGTGTGGAAATGGCGGAACTCAAAAATCTTTGGAAGGGAACCCATAGTTGTTGACCGACATGCTTTCATAATCCAACAAGCCTTCGATTTCCTAAAGGTGTGGTCTCAAAAATCTAATTGTAGGCCAGGTATTAACTGGCGAAAGGCTTCAATGGCTTGGAGTAAAACGGAGGAGGGGTGGTGGAAAATCAACACTAATAGCTTAATGATAAGAGGACGAGGGGTTGCAGCTGGCATTATTCACGATTGGGAGGGCAATTGGATCGTTGAATTTGTGCAAAGTATAAGCACAACCTCGCCTTGATGGAGGAATTATGGGGGATTTACCAGGGATTTCATGTTCTAATTTGTCGTGGACTTGCCGGATGAGACTTGAGAGGATACGAGGGGAGTGGCGAACCCTCGCATCGCATGATTCCGTTTTTTTTTCTTTTTTTTGGGTCTAGCGGGCCTGTCTTTAAACAGGCCCAAGTTCATTCGACTGATAAACAGCCCTAGGAAGGAACCAGAGAATCAGGACGGAACGACGGACTCGGGGAGAGAGGATTCTTCACCGCCGGCGTATCTACTCTGCCTCGTCGAAGTCCGCAAATTCGTCTCCAAAATTGATCGGTTTAAACTTGTCGTTCTCAATTGAATTTCGTTTCCTAATGTCTTTATGTCAACCGTGGTTATTATTTCTCAATTGAGAAAGTTCCAAATTTTCACTTGTTTTGTGCCGCTGGCGCCTGGCTGAAAACTCCCGGCCGCCGGTGGAGGCGGCCGCCTCCCGCGCCCTCACCTGCCTCCGCCACGAGCTGTAGCTTTCCTGTTTTGCTATAATACTTCGCTTTTTTGTGGTTTATTATGCTGATTTAAATGCTCGTGTTCATGTCTCGTCGAATAGGAGTTTTTATCCATCAAGAGCAATCTAGTATCTCAACCTTAAGGAATTATGGTGGCCCCTGATATTATGGGTGATAGGGAATCTGGTCAGGATGTTCGGACCCAGAACGGTAATGCTTCATTGCTTCCTACCCTCTCACCATCCACACTACATGAGGTTTTCCATTTCTGAAGTTTACTACTTTTTATCTTGCATGGACAGTGGTTGCGTGCCAAGCAGTGGCTAACATTGTAAAGTCATCACTTGGTCCAGTGGGCCTTGACAAGGTTTGATTTTCTCTATGTTGCACAAGAATTTCTAAGATTTCTGTAATCTGGAATGCAAAACCCTTATTTTTGTTGGTGGGTGATTTTATTTTTGAAGAAACTAGAAACAGGACTCTAGGCTCTTTTAACTTAATTTTCAAGTTTTCTTAATCAAAATTTATTCTAAAATTTGTAGAAACTGAAACCTTATAACCGAAATTAATACCAAAGAAGCGCTCAGTACTTTTGATTAAAAAATGAAAATCAATATGATATGCATTAATATGGATAAGTTAATTCATTGATTTTATGGGAAGAAACTTGTAGGTCTATTGTGTTGTGTCAGAAGTAAATAGCTATGCTTGCTTAAGTCAGTCTTTGGAGGATTGCAGTCGTTCAATTGTTATTTTGTCTGAACTATTTTTTACACAGATATTGTCGAGGGAGGCTATTAAATTCGAATTCAATTTTTCTTTCTTTTCAGCAAGCATTTTCTTCACATATATTGCACTTCTCGTCTTTTCCTTTTCTTTTATATTCTAAAATATGATTTAATATTGTAGATGCTAGTAGATGATATTGGTGATGTAACTATCACTAATGATGGTGCTACCATCCTTAAAATGCTGGAAGTTGAGCACCCAGCTGCTAAGGTAGGAATATTCACTTGGCCAAGCTTAATTGACTATTCTACCTGTTGTGATTTGATTGCAATTTGCTATCATGTTTACATTTTCCTATGAATATGCTTAGGTGCTTGTGGAGCTGGCTGAGCTGCAAGACAAAGAGGTTGGAGATGGAACAACTTCAGTTGTAATCGTAGCTGCAGAGTTGCTCAAGGTGGAATATGCATTTTGCTGTAATTTTTTTTTGTTCTCACAGTAATTAAAATAAAATTTCAGTACTGGTTTTGTTCTCATTTGTTTGTTTTACGCGTACTGAATGTGCGCCAATTAAGCATGAATTTCTATAATTTGTATTATTCTGCAGAGAGCTAATGACCTGGTGAGAAACAAGATCCATCCAACATCCATAATCAGTGGCTACAGAGTAAGTATATGTTGAGTGTTTCAAACTTTTCTGCTGATGCTTTTGGAGTGTATATTCATGTATATGATCTCTCGTATTTCGTGAAAAATTTAAGCAGTGCATATATTTGGCTAACTGAGATTGCATGGTTTGACCTTTATGCTTACCGGGACCAATTTTGCAGCTTGCAATGAGAGAGGCGTGCAAATATGTTGAAGAAAAATTGTCAGCGAAGGTATTGCTCTTTTAAATTGGAGCTTCATCCAGCCTTCTATCATCTGTGTAGATGTAATTCTTGGGTTTCAATGTAACATGAGCAGTTTCCTCTAGCTGTCGTTGCACTGGAGAATTAATTATAGATACTGACAACTATTGTCATAATTCTCATGACTGTGATTGTTGGTCCCTCTTGTATATTTATAGGTAGAGTTATGCGCAGTGCAAAGTTTGCAGGTTTTGTCTAGATACTTTAAGTCATTGTGCAACACTTTTTCTCTTAATCTGTGCTGAGTTTTTTCGTTAAAAATATAGCATTGTTATTTGGTTTTCAAACTCAATGCATCTGAAAGCTATGTTTTGCATTTATGTCTTCCAGGTTGAAAAGCTTGGAAAAGATTCCATTGTTAATTGTGCCAAGACAAGCATGTCTTCTAAGTTGATTGCTGCTGACAGTGACTTCTTTGCAAACCTGGTGAGTTTATCAGTTGACTGAGTGAAATTTCATATTTGAAGAGAAGAAACTTATGCCTTTTTGCATTTGGTGTTTGCAATCTTCTGGATGCATTCTTTTTGTTAAATTTGTTTTTACCTTGCCAGCAACTGCATGCAATGATTTCTTAGCATCTCATTCATAAATGGCATGTTGGATTTTGCACTTATGATGGAAAATGAAATTGAATTTTGTCATTTTGATTTTTGCCCGATTGCTATTGCTGCCCTTTATCCAAGGAGTTTGTGTATGATGATCTAATCTCTCAGTGGATCTTCTTGTATAACAGCTGGGCTTATATTCTCTTCAAATACTAATGCTATGAATCCTAGAACTTTTCTATGGCTTTGAGCACTGATTTCTCTTCTCTGCTTGGCTTGTGCCGTCAGTAGACTGTATTTTTCAAGGGCATTTTTAGACAAATATCTTATCAGTACATCTTTACTTTTTTGTAACATGTGCTTGAACACTTTGGCCAGGTTGTGGATGCTGTGCAGGCAGTAAAGATGACCAATGCACGTGGGGAAGTGAAATACCCAATAAAGGTTTTTTAATAGCATAGCGCTTTTTTATTGTATTCTTTATCTTTTCATTACAAGAATCAGTATATTGTGTATTTTGATGTACATTTGCAACGTGGACTACCATTCTGATGAGCTCTGCTTGTATATAATGTTCCAGAGCATCAACATTCTTAAAGCTCATGGAAAAAGCGCTAGGGACAGTTACCTCTTGAAGGGATATGCTCTTAACACAGGCCGTGCTGCTCAGGGAATGCCTACTAGAGTTTCTCCTGCAAAGATTGCTTGTATTGACTTCAATCTCCAAAAAACTAAGATGCAAATGGGCGTCCAAGTTTTAGTTACTGATCCTAGAGAACTTGAGAAGATTCGTCAAAGGTCATCATCTGATTTGGTTCCTTGCCTCCTATTACATATGCTACATGGTAACATGAGTATAAAGAGCTTTTATATACTATTGGACTTCAAAAGGAACAAACTGTAGTTATTGCACCATATATACTCTAATTAACACTGATTCTGTCGTAGTGTACTTCTACTATGCCACCAACTTCATAAAAGCATTCAGTGCCTTAGATAACTCAGCTAATATATTATCAGGCAACCTTGGCATTGAGGCTAATATTCAAGAGAACTTTGATAATGCTTCTCAACTCCTTGTATGTGCCCCTAGTTTATTTATTTGGATCATTTATTCATTTCTGAATCAGGTTGGCGTTGTGTATGATGATATATACTTTTTGCTAGATATTAGACTATGGTTTAACTGCAGTATCATATCTATTGTGTTATTTTCATTATGCTTCAAGAATTATGTGCCTGCTAAACTGTCAAATGTGGATTTACATCTCATGTAATGTCTTGGCTTATGCTATGAAATCATAAGCTATTTTTCCCCTCTTTAGCATGGTACTAAGTTTTTTCTGTCTGTTTGTGTGTGCAGTTTCGTTCTGTCACACCCTGTTATTCCATGTTTCTCTAATTTGGTTTTCTAGATTGCCCTGTTTAGGCCGTGAGAATACCATTTGGCTCTCATTGGACATTTAAGCTCATATATTCCTTGGCTATGTCTACAGAGAAGCTGACATGACAAAAGAGCGAATTGAAAAACTTCTTAAAGCTGGTGCTAATGTAATTTTAACTACCAAGGGGATCGATGATATGGCACTGAAGGCAAGTTCCTGTATTGACTAGTCCATGCTGTTTATATAAAAGGGAAAGTGTTGGTCAAACATGTGAAACTCTGAATTAAAATCAATTACCAAAAACGAGAACCTAATCTTGAACAGATTATGATTGACCACTTGTTTATTTTTTTTAATCGGATACAGTACTTTGTGGAAGCCGGTGCAATTGCTGTGAGGCGTGTTCGGAAAGAGGACATGCGACATGTTGCTAAAGCAACTGGAGCAACAATGGTATCCCTCTTCTTTAGAACTATATAATTATCTTTATGGTTACTAAATTCAAATGTTTCTGCTGTCCTGGATTCTGCGCAAAGTGAATTTCAATTTTCCAGCTTTTATTTCAATTCCTCTGTGAATAAAGATATGTGATATCATGCACATATGACTTGGTATGCATTGTGTTTAAGTACTTTTCCCCAAAATTATAGTATCTACCTTTCTTTACATTTAAAGCCCAGGCCTCTTTCATCATATAGTGTCATCAAATCTCTGGAACATAAGCAACTAGGCATAAGTGCTTTGGTTTGTGTATATAGAATGGATCTTATGTTTAGTATGCCTCTTCACTTACTGCTGCAACTTTGTTGGCGTTGCTTTGCTATGTGAAATGGGTTTATAATGGTAATACCTCATCCAGGGTACAAATCTGATGGAACTGGAACTATTCTTTAAAGTTTTTTTCTTCTATATGCTGCCATTTGACACGAAAGTGCATATTAAAATTTTTTATAATCTTCACTTGAATTTAAACTGCAATCAGCAGGACAACTTCCTGTTCTTTCATGCTAATTGCAGATCACTTTGTGCTAGAATCTTGAGTTAGTATGGTGCACTTTTTTTCCAGTAAAATGGTTAGCTATTTGCTCATGAAAAAAGAACTGTTTTCAGGTATCTACTTTTGCTGATATGGAAGGGGATGAAACATTTGATTCATCACTTCTTGGTTCTGCTGATGAAGTTGTTGAAGAGCGTATATCTGACGATGATGTCATTCTGATAAAAGGAACTAAGAGTAATAGTGCGGTATGTGATTTAGTCCTTGGAGCTTGAAATTGCCTTGTCATATTTAATCAACCAAGTGTAAACAATAGTTCAGTCATTGTTACCCCTTTTCCATTATTGAATATGCTTGATGAAAGTAGCTAATTTGTCAAATAATTATGTCATTGTTCCTGAAGTACCCCCTATAGGGAACTTCAATTATTCTATGATTGATCTTTTGGTTTTGTATTGTTATTAATGAATACCTTGTTCAGGTTTCTTTGATCCTTAGAGGGGCAAATGATTACATGCTTGATGAGATGGACAGAGCTTTGCATGATGCTATATGCATTGTCAAGAGAACCCTTGAATCGAACATGGTAAATCCTGCTGTGCATTTTATTTTCTGTGCGTGTTCAAGTTTTTTTTTTTTCTTTTGCCTCTACCAGTCGGAACTTGCTTGTGATGGACTGATGGTATTTTGAACAAGACTTTAGACTTTAATTGCCTTTCTACACAATGTCTATCATATAAATTCACAATTCGTTTCAAGTTTGTTTGTTTAGGAGACTAGGAGGATGATTCTTGTGGAATCTATGTAAATCTTTGATGGCCATCTTGAAAATGCAGGTGGTGGCTGGAGGTGGTGCGGTTGAGGCTGCCTTATCTGTCTATTTGGAATATCTTGCTACAACATTAGGTTCCAGGGAGCAACTTGCAATTGCAGAGTTTGCTGAATCCTTGCTAATTGTTCCCAAGGTTTTTGGTCAATTTTGTTTATTGAACCTCAAGGTTGTGGGTGCCTTGTGATTGCTTAGTTTGAGAATATTGAGCTTTTCTACTGCAGATCCTTGCTGTCAACGCTGCAAAGGATGCCACTGAATTAGTTGCCAAGCTCCGAGCTTACCATCATACTGCACAGACCAAGGCAGATAAACAACACTTGTCACGGTATTATTTCTATTAATATACCCTCCTTGTGTTTCTATGCATAGGTCTCTGCTAAACAAAACCTTCTTGAAACATAGCCATTTTTGTCTCTATATTCAGGAAACAATTCTGAAAATTTTGCTATGAACTGAATTTAACATTTGAATTGATTAACTCACGGTATTTATGATTTCTCAGTATGGGATTGGATCTAATCAAAGGAACTGTGTGCAACAACTTGGAAGCTGGAGTCATCGAACCAGCAATGAGTAAAGTTAAGACCATACAGGTGAGGAAACGCGCCAATTTAAGACCTTTGCTAATTGTTAGTCATGTATATACTATTCTCGAATGACTAAAAAACAATTTGCCTTGATTTTCTACCTCCAGTTTGCCACTGAAGCAGCCATTACAATTCTCCGCATCGACGACATGGTGAAGCTTGTCAAAGATGAGAGCCAAAATGGAGATTAGGAGCCAAAATGATTGATATCAGTTGAAGTTTTAGTCTGAATTTTTGCACTCGTTGATGAGTATCATTGGAGTGTATGGCTGATATGCGGTTAGTTTTGGAAATCATCTGCTATCTTAATCACTAGTACAAGAAGTCCGCCTGCTCATAGCTTTATTTGGGTGTGTTATTACTATATTTTATATCTTCTTTTTACGAGGGTTATTTTGCTTGCTTCTGCATTTCTTACTACTACACACCAAAATAAACCATCCATCTTTAACATAGAACTTCTGTGCATAACACGCTTAAATCGATAATAAAGTCCAATTCAATTTTTTTTACAACCTAATCCTTGGGCGAGCAAAGCTAAAAATCGCACTAAAAACCAACGAGTTAAAAACCTTTGCCCGCTAGCTTATGTAGGCAAAACACAGTTATCTACTAAACAAACGTTAGGCAAACAAAAAAAGCCCCATAATTCAAGATAAGCAAAAAGAAGAAGCACACTATCAAGAGAGGTGCTAATATAAAAAGCCTACACATGTTTAATGGGCAAAATTAAAAACCCCACATGATCTTACTGGACTAATACAAAGCCCTCGCACGGCGATGGTGCAAGATCCAGCGGAGGTGAACGGAATTGACACAGTAAAATAGATAAAAAGCCTACACACGCTTAATGTCTCATCTCATCAACTAATCATCGACACAATATAATTAATAAAAAAAACACTTCTAACAACTAGTTTAGTTGATACAGTAAGCTAACTATGACTAATTTGATAATCTTCTTTGCACTTATTATCTGTACTGCCCTCAAAGTATGCTTTCAACAATAAAAAAAAAGCTAGTGCTTGACCCCTTAATGCCAGGAAGTAAATCAAATTACAGGATTGATGGGAAATAAAACTCTTTATATGTTGGTAAGGGCTTTGAAGAAGCCCGCTAATAAATACCGAGCTATTTTGATCTCTCATCGGCTCAATAAAGGATTAATTGTATAAGTTGTCCAATATGTAGTGGAGGTATATGAAACACTGAATGAACAAAGCATGCTTTTAAAATTTCCCCGTCAAATAACGTCGAGCTAATCTATTGAATTCGCTAGGTCCGAGTGGGAAAAATGAAAAGCACGATTTTATGTAGCGAGGCTTTTTAAGTTTCTCAATCACCATATATGTGCAAAATAAAAACGCCCTATCTTCTTCATCACGATCGTTGTACAGTAGTTCGAACACTAGATTCACCCCTAACTTGCCTAAATTCTTCACCGACTTGATTTCGATGCAAATTTATTGTAATTAAATATCAATCCTACCTAAAAATGTATGTATATTCATCTTTTTGTACTCAGATCTACATAAATTCCTCAACGAACAAACAAAACCCTAAAATCAATTATAATCAACAATATAGGGTTCAATTTGTAGAATTTCAGGTTGAAAACTAATTAGAGGTAGATGCTAAGCAATAAATGATTTAGAATAGTCCATAAAACGTATTCTAATTGAAGGCTTCAACAAGGTCAAATTGATGACTTCTAATCCCATGTATCGCCAATAGAAGAGAGAAAAGTGAGTTTGGTGAGTAAGGGATTAATTTGCAAATAAGATAATTTTAGGGTTTTTGTTTATTATTTTTAGTGTGTTATGCATAACAAATGCCATCTTTAACTAGATAATAACTAGCACAAGTACCCTACTGGTTTGGTTGTAAGTTTGGTTGTAGTTGATTCGCGTTGAGTCGTTGACGTTGAAATCCTTACATAATATCAACTCTATCAACTACGAAAGGGTTGATTGTTAAAACTAGTTGAAAGTTGTTGATGTTGTTGAAATTTGGGCAAAAAAAGGTGGGAGGGGGGACATTATGTTGTCAATTTGGAAGTAGTTGATATCATTTATCATTTTTTACCCCTTTTTCCAATAAAATAAATATGTCCTTAATAGGACATTAAAATTCAGCTACTATCAACTACCCTTTACCGAGCACGTACTACTTTATCTAAAAAAAATAAACATCTTTTACCAAAAAAAAAATAAACATCTAATTTTAGCATTAACACCATCAACATTAACATTAACATCAACACCATCAACTACAACATTAACGAACATACTCTAAAAATATGATCCATTTTTCCTCTTCCTTCCCTATTATAGAGAATAATATTGAAGTGTTTATTTGGTGCCCGGTCTACACGTAGGTTTGCATGCCTAGTTGGTGCCCACCCCAGCCGTTACGGCTATGACGTACATGGTTGTAACGGCTAGTGCATACATAACTATAACGGCTAGAGATGCACAACCCGTTACAGCCATGTACGTCGTAGTCGTAACGGCTGGGGCAATTTTTTTTAAAAAGCATTAAATGCACAACAACCTTACCTAACAATATTAATGGTACACGTTTATAACTCTTTTTACAAGAAAAACGAGTTCAAACACTCCATTGCTCTCTTTTCTTCTCTTCTTCCTTCTCTCATTCATAATGTCAAGTGAACATTCCACATATAATTCGAATTTAGTGCAAAACTTGCTTGCCATAGACCACAATGAGGTATTTACTTAAAATACTCTCGTTATATGTTAGTATTTTGGTTTAGAATTTCTTCTCTTTTCGTTGTGGAAAATTGTTCGAATGCACTCAAATTCTCTCTTTTAGGATTGCTAGAAAGACATGGCTGTTACGGTCAATAAGATCGTAGTCGTTACGGCCATGGCGTACTTGGCCGTTATTCTCGCTTTTAGGATTGCTAGAAAGACATGGTTGTTATGGCCAATATGATCGTAGTCGTTGCAGCCATGGCGTACTTGGTCGTTATTCTCGCTTTTAGGATTGCTAGAAAGACATGGTTGTTACGGCCAATACGATCGTAGTCGTTACGGCCATGGCATACTTGGCCGTTATTCTCGCTTTTAGGATTGCTCGAAAGGCATGGTTGTTACGGCCAATACGATCGTAGTCGTTACGACCATGGCGTACTTGGTCGTTATTCTCGTTTTTAGGATTGCTAGAAAGACATGGTTGTTACGGCCAATACGACTATAGTCGTTACACCCATGGCGTACGCAGCCGTAACAACTACGGTCGTATCCAAATGTTGTTTTTCCCACAATGACTTATTTTAACAAAATGTCTTTACAACTTTGCAGGAGGAAAATGAGGTACACATTGGGCTAAGTAACCTTGAAATAAGTGATTAGAGTACGTATCAAAATGTGCCAAACACAACAATCATGTTCGGATTTTCGAATTACATACAAAGTATACCGGTCATTGGATTACCAGCTCATGTACCATTGCAGTCGAGGCAATATCATCCTACACCGAGCATGGTTGGATTCTCGGGTTTTATATCGCTCTAGCCGTGACAAGTACAATCTACACCAGTCATGTTTGGATTTCCACCTCATGCACCATTGCTGACAGAGCAAGTACAATCACACCCAATCATGTTCGGTTTCCACCCCATGCACCATTGCCGACAAAGGAAGTACAGTCTACATCGGTCATGTTTGGATTCCCACCTCTGAGTTCAAATCACGCGTATGAGGTCATAGAGGAGATGTCGGAAGATTATTCGCATTTGTTTACCACCGATACAACATTTGATTCATGAGAGGAGGCCATTTCTTGGGTTATAGAGGTCGATATTCAAAATAACATGTGCATAATAATAGGTCTGGATAGAAAGTCAGATATGACTCATCTTGGAAAGACATGGCTACTTTGAGAGAGAGAGAGAGAGAGAGAGAGGATAAGCACACCTCGTCGAAAAGTGAAAATAAGTCAGTTCGCAAAAGGTGCCAAAACAAGAAATGTGGATGTCGATTTAGATAAAAGTGTCAAGAGCAGTCTAAAGGAGCATGGAAGATTGATGTTTTTATGCAATTCACAACCATAAGATTGGATCCAGTTTGTATGGCCACCCATTGGTCGGAAGGCTCACACTAGAGAAGAAAGATGTGTTGAAGATGATGACACGTAGCAACTGTGTAGTAAACCAAGTTGCATGTGCATTGAATGAATTCCCATTCAACTACACCAGCAAGAGGCAAGTGTACAATGGATGGTATAGTGTACGATCTGAACTAATGGAAGGTAGAACAACGATCCAAGAATTCTTCCATAAAGCAAGGGAGAATAGGTATTTTGTGAGAGACTTGGAAGATGAGAAGACGAACAAGATTACGAATTTATTCTTTGCCAATCCTGATTCGATATCTCTACTCAAGGCATTTCCCAATGTTTTACTATTGGATTCCACATACAACACAAATAAGTAAGTAATGTGAAAATTCGACAATTTACTCTTTGCTTTTTAAGTCTAAGGTTTCACGAGTGCATTTTATATAGGTACAACTTGCCCTTTTTGGAAATTGTCGGCTTCACAACCACATAGAAGAAGTATACTGTGGCGGGTGCATTCTTGGACCATGAGCGGGGAAGAAAACTACACTTGGGTTGCACAACAACTTGTAGAGCTCTGTGAACTTGTGCAGAGGATACCCACTTGTATGGTGAAAGACAAAGAAAAGGCTTTGATAAATGCATTGGATGTCTTATTTTCAAGTTCAAAACACCTCCTTTGTAGGTTTCAAATTCTAAAGAACATCAAAGGAAGGGTAAAGAGCGTCACCAAGAATCACACAATTGTAATAAACTTCTCAAATGATTATAGAGCATTGTTTAGGGTAACAAGTGTGGAGCGGTACAATGGAGAGTTGCTTAGAATTGAGGTAGAGTGGGCAGCCTAAAAAAATCTCATTCAATATGTAAGAAGCGAGTGGCTTTAACCGTTAGCACAACAAATAGGTATGTACATTTCAAATGTAAAATGTAGTTGTTTCTCTTGATACCGGCTGTAACGACCATATGTCGCCCATGGCGAAAGATAACCCAACGCTTGTTGCATGCACTGCATATATAACAAAATAATTGTTAGCGAAAAAATAATTACTTAACAAACCCAAAATATACAAAATTATACCTCCTCAACACTCGCGACGGGCCGACTAACGCGTACGTGTGTATGAGGCAAGAACCAATTCATGTAGTCCTCAACACACTCGGACAGATCGTCAATCACCGGAGATCCCATCGTGCCTAAGTTGATGCAATGCACATTCCTAGCACTCCAAACCCAAGTGGTTGAGTCGTACTCTACTCTATACCTCGACAACTCTACTGATCGGATGACAATTAATCTTTGGCATAATGACCGCTGTTTGTATCCTTTGCACATGCCCATACTGCCTAGCACATCGATTTGGCATGTATAGCTCAAATATAGCCAAAAATGATAGCAAGACATCAAAACAAGACAGAGCATCGGTATCGATAAAATCCAAATCCTCATACGGCGTCAACCTGATTCAATTTTTCATGATAAATGAAGTAATTTTGGAAAAAATAACCCTAAATACAACTTGTAAGGAGTGTACACATATTTGTCGCCGTCATAGCATCAAGATCGTACGATTCGGATTTCACAAAACGACTCGAATCGTTCATAATGAATCGTAACAAGTAGGATCGTACAAGATCGTAGGATCGTAAGTGGGATCGTAAGATCTTACTAAATCACACAAATTAAGTTACAAATCATCATTTTGGATCTTTTTTGCCACTTTGGATACCAACTCATTAACTTAATACATTAAATTATTCATAAATGACTCATTGTTTACTTAAAATTTGCATAAAAAAAGTTAAGAATATGAAAATTGCATTCTTTCTATCTCTTCATAAAAGAAACATATCGGAGTATTAAAAAATAATTCATCTTATATATGGAATTGTTGCCTTTGGGGTATTTAATGTATATGTTTTTTAATGATTAATTTTCTTATTTGAGTGATATATAAAATATTAATATTAGTTCTTTTATTATTTTATTAATGCAGTAGGATCTTACGATCCTAATGATCCTATTCTACGATCCAATCCTACTTTCCCCTAACGATCCGATCCAAGAATCCCGATCCTGACAACATTGATGGTTGTAAATTGTAATAAATTTTAATTTATATGTAATAGGGTTTAGGATAGACTTTGGGCAGTGATATAGAGTAGGTGTCATTTAGAAAGCTCCAATAATATAAAGAGATGTTGAAATATAAACTTATATGCAACTTTTCAAATGCATACATTTTAATAATATAGAGAATGCTCTATTATAACTGATATTCTCAGTAAGTATGAAAGAGCATCAGGACAAAACGTGAATATGACCAAGTCTGAAATTTGCTTTGGTAGAAATGTTTCTGTTCAGCAAAGGGAAGAAATATGTGCTTTTTTGCAAGCCATGGAGGTGGACAGGTATTCAAGGTATTTGGGCTTACCTACTATTGTTGGGCGTTCAAAGAAAGTTGTTTTTGCGGGTATTAGAGATCGTATAAGGAAGAAGATTTCAGGTTGGAAAAATAAGCTTCTCTCCCAAGCGGGTCGAGAAGTTATGATTAAATCCGTCTTGCAAGCTATCCCTCTTTATGTGATGAGTATTTTTAGGTTACTAGATTCTTTAATACATGAAATACATTCTATGTTATCCCGTTTCTGGTGGGGTTCATATGATCACACTCGAAAAGTTCACTGGCGCTGCTGGGATTTCTTGTGTAAACCAAAGAATATTGGTGGTCTTGGATTTAGTACTCTATGAGTTTTCAATGCTGCTATGTTGGCCAAACAGGGATGGCGTTTGATACAGCAGTCCGATTCTTTTGTTAGCCAAGTCTTGCAACAGAAATATTATCGTGGTTTAAATTTTCTTTCTTCTAGACTTGGTTTAAATCCAAGTTATACTTGGTCCAGCATATGGGGTGCCAAATCTTTGTTGATGGAAGGGCTGGCATGGCGAATTGGACAAGGATATGATGTTTCCATATGGAGAGATAAATAGATACCGGATGGAGTTGATTGATTTAGTTATCCAATGTTTGTATCAGGAGCAGATCAGACCTTATTGGTTTGTTCTTTGATTGATTCTACAAAGGGTGAATGGGATTTGCCATGTTTAGTTTCCACACTACATTCTTTGGATGTTCCAAAAGTTCTACAAATTCAATTATCCTCCTTTTCCAAATCAGATTCTCTATTCTGGTACAGAACTTCTTCTGGTATTCTTTCAATCAAAACAGCTTATTGGCTTGGTATTTTAGGTTTTTCCAATGGGGCCTCAACTTCAACACAAATTTGGTCTCTCATTTGGAAGCTTAATGTACCTCCAAAGTTAAAGAATTTTGCTTGGAAGTTGTTTTGCAATTCACTAAGTGTTAAAGTTGGATTACACTTCCGAAATATTGTGCCGACAGATGTTTGTGATCTTTGTAATTCATATGATGAAACAATCTGGCATGCAATTTTTGAATGCCCAAATGCTAGACTTATTTGGAATGATTCCAGATTGCTGCCTGATTTGCTGGCTTTGCCAAATTCATCATTGTGTGATGTGTTTTTGCACATAGTTGATATTCATGGTCTTGCTGGTGTTGAGGACTTCCTAATTACAGCTTGGGTATATTGGAATTCACGAAATTATAGCCTTTTCAAGCCAGATCATATTGTGGTCGGCATATTCTCATTGGATTCACTGATTTCGTCCGCTCTTATAAAAATGCAACTGCTCAACGTACAATTCAGCAAACTATGCATTTTGTTTGTTCAGCTTGGAGGCCACCAGATGCAGGCTTCATTAAGATAAACACTTATGCTGCTTTACTGGGTGATGATGGTACTGGTTTGGGTGTGTTTATACGTGATGCTAGCGGAATTGTTATCACATCTATAGTCAAGCGGTGCACGACCCATAGCTGAAGCAATGACGATGATTTATGGTCTTAATTTGGCAACTTCAATGGGCTTCCCTTGCATTGTTGCTGAATATGATTCTCTTAGTTTGGTATTAGGAGTTAATTCTAAGTCTCCTAATCTTTCTTATTTTGGGTCCTTACTAGATGATATACGAACAATTTATTTGGCGCCCGGTCTACGAGTAGGGTGGCAGGCCTACGCGGCGCCCCCTACTCGTAGCTTACGGCCGTAACGGCCATATGGCCTACGACCGTTACGGCCCCAGCCTCCCTGGCCGTACGGCCAAGGCTCTTATGGTCGTTACGGCTATAAGGTATTTAGCCGTAACGATCATATGTAAAATAAATTCAAAAAAATGCATTTAATGCCAACACCCTACCTAACAACATTTATTGCCCGCTCT
Organism: Fallopia convolvulus; assembly: GCA_964016875.1. Lineage (NCBI taxonomy): Eukaryota > Viridiplantae > Streptophyta > Magnoliopsida > Caryophyllales > Polygonaceae > Fallopia > Fallopia convolvulus. The sequence goes on from CAXHJU010000026.1 coordinate 39,576, forward strand.
TTTTAACCCTTTGCACATTAAAACCGAGTCTCAAACCCTCCAACACTCTCCTCTCTTCTCTTCTATGCTCTTCTTCTCTCCAAAAACAATCAAAAACCATGTCCAATGAGGATTACATGTATAACTATAATTTGACGAAAAACTCGCTTCGAATAGATCACAACGAGGTAATTACTTCATACCAAAATTGTTATACCCTCGTTTTAGTTTTGTGGTTTTAGTGTTGTATCTAGTTGAGGCCCTCGTTTTAGTTTGGGTTTCCACGACAACATTTGTGCCTTTTCGATTCTTATTGGTAAGGAGACGAGACGCGACCGTTATGGCCAAGAGGCTTCTGGCCATCACGGCCATGACACTCCCATCCGTAACGGTTGTGTGTGCCATGGCCGTAACGGCGTTGAGCTGATTATTGACATTTTGTTATAGGGTGGAAGGACAACACTCAACATTCAAAGACTGGTTGACTACATGCCACGTGAGATTGGACACAACATTTGATCAATATCATTCCTTATTGCAGATCCAAGTGAACGAGATAAAAGCTTCTTTGAATCAGTGTCGTTTCAGGATGATGTCTGAGTTGATTGGAGTTGACATTTTCAGACTGTTAAACTACACGGTAGCAGAGAAAGGAATGAAGTTTCTGATGGACGAGTATGAGAAAGGGGAAGATGCACACCTTGACCCTAACTGTAGATGTCTGTTGCCAGTGACACACGGGTTGCCATGTGTCCACAACATTGCACGTTATGTGTCCTAGGAGATGCCAATTCCTCCTACTGCAGTGCATATCTTTTGGCGAACACTTAACCTAGACACGCCCATATTGCCTAATGAAGAGGCGGAAGGTACAAAGCGTAGAGTTGCAAGATCACTAATGGATGACTTCATGAACAATGAGTTCTCTGAAATGACAACTGATGAACAATACAATTGTGCTCATGATATCCGCAAGCTAGCCCGACCAGATAAGAGGACAGTAAAAGAACCCGTAGTTCGAAAGCCAAAGGGAAGACCCAAGAATAGTCCAAACAAAAGAACTCTATGTGGGTGGGAGCAAATTGACAAAGAGTTGGACGGGACTCCTCCAAAGAAGCCTAGAGGGCGGGCCCCAAATTACCCAAGTCCACCCCCAACTCCATCTGAAAAGAGCTCTCCTAGCACTCCACCACTTACTTTGGATCCATCACCCGATCCTTTGCAGTTCATTCTGATGTGTATGAAAGAGTTCTTTAGGGGTCACTATGCGATTGTTGCTGATGGAAATTGTGGGTTCAGAGCCGTTGCAGAATGTCTAGGGCTCGGTCAAGAAAGATGGCGCGACGTCCGAACTCAGATGATGATGACTGTACTCGAGCATGCCAACATATTTGACCACGCTTTTCTTCATTATACGGCTATTGAGATGTCCCGCAAGCTAGAGTGGGATAGTCCAGGTTTCGCCCCCCGGTAGAGGTGGTTTAGCCTTCCAGACATGGGGCATTTGGTTGCTACAACATACAATTGCGCACTTGTTGTTGTGGGGCGACAACACTAAACTTATCTTCCCTTAACGCCCCCCCCCAATTGGAATGAGACCTTGGAGAATGGAGTCATCTTCATTTTCTTCGAGACCGTTTGTGCACATTTTGAGTCGGTAAGTTATTGACTTTTTTAACTTTTTCGGGCTTTTTTCGATTATGTATAACATTTAATGTGTTAATTCTTTGGTTGCACGTGTTCTTCCTTGATGATTGTCCACTGCCACCGGTAGTTCCAATGTGGAGACATAATTGTGACACAGACGCATTTAGCATTCTTCGTCCATTGCTCCAACGACTCAACAAATACAAATTTGCTCCAAGTATGATAATCCCATTTTAATGGACCTAGGTTCTACTTAGTTTGAAGTTTGAAGTTTCTATTGCTCCAACGACAACAAATAAAATCTGAATATGTAATATTAGTTTGAAGTTTCTACTTAGTTTGAATCCATATCCGAGCATTATCATAATATAAATCCATATGCAAGCATAATCCTACATAGTCAGAACTACAAATCAAAACATAAATAATCCAAACTACAAATGAAAACATAAATAATCCGAACTACTTAATCAAAACATAAATAATCGGAACTACATAAGCAAAATATAAATCCCTATGCATCATCTGAATGGTCATCACCATCGCCATATCTAGGAACCGCTCCTCCCATGATCTCAATAGATCTCCTGGTAGCTTCCTGTACCCCAAGTGGGTGCACCCTTGCATATGCCGCCCATGGTGCAAGATAACCCAACGCCTCCTGCATGCGCTGCATATACAACAAAATATATCATTAGTTAAAAACATCAATTATGTAACAAAGGCAAAAAATCCCAACGTTATGCCTCCTCAGCATTCGTGGCGGGCCGACTAACACGTGTGTGTGTACGAGGTAGGAACCAACTAGTAGACCTGTACATAGGCGGGTTCGGGCCTATTTTTTTGTCCATACCCGCCCATAAACACGGGTCGGGCTGTCCACGGGCTAGCCCGACCTGCAATATAAATTATATATATAATATATTAATATTATTATAAATTATAAATGATATTAATATTATTATAAAATATAAATTAATGATATAATATATTAATAAATTATATAAATTATATATATAATACATACGGGCCGGGTCGAGCCGGGTATACGGGCTTTTTTCGTTGTCCAAGCCCGGTCCCATATTTTACGGGCCGGGCCTTTCAGGCTAATTTCAATGCCCAAGCCCGTGTTTTAAGCGGGCCGGGCGGGCTGGCCCGGACTTGTACAAGTCTAGAACCAAGCCAAGTAGTCCTCAGCACACTCGGACGGATCATTAATCACAGGAGACCCCATCGTGCCTAAGCTGATACGGTGCAAATCCCTAGATCTCCAAACCCAAGTGGTTGTGTCAAACTCTACCTTGTACCTTGTCAAGTCTCCTACTCGAACGGCAGTCTTCGGCATAATAACATCTTCAGGTATCCTCTGTACACGGCCAAACTGCCTAGCGCATCGATCTGGCATGTATGGCTCTGATATAGCCAGAAATGATAGCAGGCCATGAAAACAAGACGAAGCATATGCATCGGTAAAATCCAAATCCCCATAGGGCATCCAAGCCACCTGATTCAAATTCGCATGATAAATGAAGTCCTTTTGGATAAAAATAACCCTAAATACAACTTGTAAAGAGTATACTCACATCTGTCGCCGTCATAGCATCAAGCTCTGCTCTGTAGTTGCGCCCAACCTGCACTGTACCACCATCTCCCCAGATCTGAGACCATGTAGCTCCCTCTGGAAATGGTAATGGCATCCCGGCGGGATGAAGTGATGGAAAGTATATAAAGATCCAAGACTAGACAAAAAAAAATATGCTTCTCTAAAATAAAAAAAAATATCGGACTGGTCAAGTGTGGCTGATAATATTAGCCAAAATAAAGAAACAAAAAAAAACAGGTCTGATCAATTACCTGTAATAACGTGTAACACATAGAAGCTCCTCTAGCCCCAAACCTCCGGAACCTCCTGTAACACCCCCTTACTTACCTTGGAGGTATTACCGCCAGTAACCCCAATTAGGACTAAACCAGAGTTACCCAAGGCTTTAACTTGACAGAACTTACTAGAACAAAGTAAAAGAAATTATTTAAAACTTAACAAAATTAAGTTAAATATTACAGCTAGAAAAGAGAATAAAAGGTCTTATACAAGCCTTAACTTAAAAAGAATTAGTAAACAAATAGAACAACATTCTATTTAAACAAAGTCTTTATCAAGTTTTCCTTAAGTTCTTATTTTTGAAACTCAACTTTGCTTTGAAGTAGTTCAACCATGATCTTCACTCAAGTATAGCTTTTGGAAACCTTTCTTCAACTTCTGGAGCTTCAAACCTTTGAATCCGCCTCTTGAATCAACTTCCAAGAAAAACCTGATGTGTCATATACCAACGGTGGACACCAGCCGACCATACAAAAGAAAAGAAGATGGACGGGTTAGTCTAATGAAAGACTAAGCAAGCGGAGAAACTAACTTGGTTCTTATGGTTGTAACTAAACATATTGGCATCCAAATCCTATTAGACTCGGATTATGATCCAACAGTTAGCAGTCTTATAGAGAATAAGAAGGAGACTTGCATATTCAAGAGAGAGAACTCCACCGCTTGTGGTTCCTTTAAGAAGCATAAATGATCAATGGAAACTTATACTAGCCACACAACATTCACCATCGTCTTCAACGACAAAATAGTTTAATTTAATCAAAGTTTGATTAAAAATCATTCTTAATCAGGAGCAAGAATGGTTATCAAAGGAACTAACCATTTAGGTACATTATCGTGCCTATCGCACTCTCTTCACTTCATGATTTTAACATTTCATATTCACTTTAATAGCTTTAAATCGACCCAAACTGTTGTCGATCAATTTCTTGTAACTGATGTCGTCAGGGTGAGAGGGCCTGTTTCATCCGTGACCACTTGACCCACATCAGTTTCTTTTGCACTTAGCTAGAGTGCACCATTGTCCTCCTTCAACGTGAAGAGAGACATGAGCCATTACTCCAATATTGGGATCCGCTAGCAAGCTATGCCCCCAATACAGACTTTGTTATAAAGAGGTCATCGGAGACTCAGCTCCTACCCCTGGGCTATCTATTTTAAAACAATGTTTCAACATAGGACCACTAAAGAGATGTTTTGGAGTCTAAACTCCCATCTCCATTATCTTACTTTGCAACAATGTCTCAGCATGAGACAGCTAAAAACACAAAGTCGCACAACGGTCCTAAGTTCAGTTCTAGCGTAAAAACTTACATAACGACATGGTCGTTATTTCTAACAAAATAACAATCTAACAAACTTTATTCAGCACACAAATTATTTCCAACATGAAGATCGATTGGAATTCAATTCCTCATTTAATAACCATAAAGCAAGAGAGATCCGTCCACTTGCCTTAGAAGGCGTGCTCAACGTCCTTAGCAATTCAACAGTAATCTTTATCACCCTTCTGTCAAATATAACAAAAAGATTTCTCAACAACGAGCTCATGGATACACTTCTTAGTTGTATACTCAACTCCTACAACTTCCTAATCGATAAACGATTTGATTTCCGAATATCGATTCATAAATAATCCTTAGTTATCATACTTCAAGGAACCATCTTGGCGCATCACTTTTGAAACAATTTTCTAAATAAAAATTGTTCATTAGTAACGGTCTTAAAGGTGACCAAATCTCGGATCAAACGGATTAACAACGAATCCCGAGTAATTATCCGAAGTCCTTTACCTGCCAATCGGTGTCAAAACTTGTATTCGTTATAACTGAAGATCCTGACGTCCGTTTCTCGAGCGGTTTGAACCTATGAGACCGTATCAACGTTAAGATTATAAAAACCATAAATTTAATTAGCAAAGCGGAACCGAAAGGCCCTTACGATGGCTCCGCAACCAACCCGCTAATTAATTTCGATCGTAATTACCTTCACTTGAGCCCATGGCTCGTTTGGCTCGATAGTGGCTCGATCCCCGAGCCCAAGGGTGGTTGGGTGTTGCCCGGTGGTAGCCCTCGCGGTGGGTGGTGGTCGGAGGGGCTGGTGATCGCCGACGACGTCGCGCGGCGAGGCAAGAAGATAGCCGACGGTAAGGATTCGAATTCCTTCTTCCCGAGTCCGGCTCCGTCCTGGTTTCTCTTCTTGGTTCTGTTTTGCAGCAGCCACGAGCCCAAAAGTTAAAAGAAGAAGCAGGTGAGGTGAAGGAGGAGATGAGGAGGAGGTAGGGGAAAGGCAAGATGTGCAGCGGTGGAGAAATTCAATTCTCCCAGTCCGTCGTTCCGTCCTGATCGGCTCTCTCCTTCCTCTATTTTCATTTTACAAAGGTGCGAGCCCCTTTCCTGAATTTATCTCTTTGGTTCCTTCCTTACTAAGGCAAAGGAGAGGCGGTGTTTAAAATCAAAACCCGTCTCGGAACGGGATTCACGTTAAAGGGGTAGAATTATGTACCTCGGGTGGAAAAACTTACTAAATACAAAACGTCCCGTAAATTATGTAGACCAATAAAACCAATTTTTCATGATTTTATCTTGCTACCTTCAATTTTTAAGGCTTCCGTTTCGTATTTTAAAACCTTTACAGTACATAATTAAAAAGACGGCTTATCCAATAAATGTTATTTTTCTACTGAAAAATCCTAGAATTCACACCGATCCATAAAATCATTTCTTTATGATTTTAGGACATCACCATAAATTTTCTAGGATTTAAATTCCAACAAAAATATTGGATTAAGTGTTAAAATGGACAAAGAGATTAAAAGGATATTCGAGAAAAATTCAAAAATATCCTTAAAAACCACAGTTACGCCTCCGGGGCCAAGGGAATCGGTGCCATCTGCTCACTACGCGCCTCACGACGTCGATAACGAGCAGACCGAGTCTCTAAACCCGTCTCTAAGCACCTAGACATCTGACATACGAAAAAAATATAATCGAAATTATTCAGGTGGAATTTACAGCCTGACGAATTTACAGCCTCGACGTCTGGCAGCACGGCATTGAACAACCAGACGAATGGCTGTCACGGCCTTGCGCAGGATGGCCGTGACGACCCAACGGGGGAAGGCCGTGAGAGCCATGCACCAAATGGCCGTGACGGCCATTTGGGTCTTGGTCGTAACGGCTGAAGACTTCGTCTTCAACCTCGCGCAGCCGTGAATCACCCACTCGATCGGGCCGTTTTTACCTCATTTTCTACCTCCGATTATCAAATCTATGCCTAAATCGGTTTTAATCTATCAAAATAGGTCCAAATCTTTAGTATTTAACTTCCTTAGAACAATTTTAAAGTTAAACCTAAATTTCTATAAAAACCTAGATCTAGAACTTGAATTGAATTGAAATGGGTGAATTTGTAGAGAAAACTTACCATAATTGCTTGTAGGAGTGGATTTAATGGATATTATGCACCAAGAACTTCAATTTGAGCAAGAACTTGATTGAATTTTGTATGCTCTTGTTGTGTGTAGAGAGATGTGGAGAAGATGAGGGTGAAAAATGAGAGGGTTGGGTATTGTAAATTATAATTAATTTTAATTTATATGTAATATGGG
>CAXHJU010000028.1:0-2500 GCA_964016875.1 Fallopia convolvulus
GTCCGGGCACCGCGTCCTGAATCCGGGGGATGCTCGTCCAATGCGGGTCGACTCGTGGCGTGCCCACGCCCCTCCGTGTCCGCTCGCCGCTAGTACGAGTGCTCGAACGCACGACTAGGCCCGGGGACACGATCGAGAGAGAATGGCCAAGCCCCGAGACGAAGCGCAATGTCATCGCAAGCCCCGTTGGTTGGTGGGTGCCCCCGGCGGGGTGGGCACCCACGATGCTCGTAACTAAGTGCTCGGAACATGCCGAGGACACCGGGTGACATCGTCAAGCACGCTAGCTTGGCCTAGCCCGGACTCCCCATGTTTGCCCATGCGCCGCTAGTACGAGTGCTCGAGCGCACGACTAGGCCCGAGGGCAAAAAGCGAGGGAGTTTGATCCGTGTTTCGATCCAAATCGATGCCAAGAGGCGTCGAATAACGTGTTTTTAGAGTGCCAACGATGCCCAAGACATGCCCCTTCCATCGGCCAAAGACCCGCCTAAAACCCCCAGGGACGTTCAGGAGGAGAGTACCACTCCCCCCCTATAGTGCACTTCGGGCAGAATTGCCAGGAACACCAGGAGACACGGCCCTTCACAAGGCAGATCATACAAACTAAATGATTTTTTTTCGGGCATATAAGCATTCAAACAAGTTGGGTATCACTTCTAATAGTTAGAATAACATCATAGGAGGGTCGTGAATTTTTTTTTTCGCACACTTATGGCCAAAAAACCGACGAAACCGCCCAATGTCATGATCGGCACCCTGGCACGGTGTCGGCACCCTGGTACCGTGCCATGGCACCCTTGGCGTCGTGCCATGGCATCCTAGCGTCGTGCCATGGCATCCTGGCGTCGTGCCATGGCGTGCCAAGGCGCTTTGGCACGTTGGCACCGTGCCAAGACAAGGCCGGTGCCGTGCCATGGCGTGCCATGACAAGGCCGGTGCCGTGTCATGACACCCTTGGCATCGTGCCAGGATGTCGTGGCGACGCACCTTGGCGTGTCATGACATGCCCGGTGTCGTGCCATGGCACCCTTGGCACCGTGCCATGGTGCCTTGGTGCCTCGCCTCGGGTGTCCATGACATGCCTGGTGCCGTGTCATGACACCCTTGGCATCGTGCCAGGGTGTCGTGGCGTCGCACCTTGGCTTGTCATGACATGCCAAGTGCCGTGCCATGGTGCCTTGGTGACGCTCCTCGGGTGTCCATGACATGCCTGGTGCCGTGCCATGGCACCCTTGGCACCGTGCCAAGGCGTGCCCGGTGCCGTGTCATGACACCCTTGGCATCGTGCCAGGGTGTCGTGGCGTCGCACCTTGGCTTGTCATGACATGCCAAGTGCCGTGCCATGGTGCCTTGGTGACGCGCCTCGGGTGTCCATGACATGCCTGGTGCCGTGCCATGGCACCCTTGGCACCGTGCCAAGACAAGGCCGGTGCCGTGCCATGACACCCTTGGCATCGTGCCAGGGTGTCGTGGCGACGCACCTTGGCTTGTCATGACATGCCAAGTGCCGTGCCATGGTGCCTTGGTGACGCGCCTCGGGTGTCCATGACATGCCTGGTGCCGTGCCATGGCACCCTTGGCACCGTGCCAAGACAAGGCCGGTGCCGTGTCATGACACCCTTGGCATCGTGCCAGGGTGTCGTGGCGTCGCACCTTGGCTTGTCATGACATGCCAAGTGCCGTGCCATGGTGCCTTGGTGACGCGCCTCGGGTGTCCATGACATGCCTGGTGCCGTGCCATGGCACCCTTGGCACCGTGCCAAGGCGTGCCCGGTGCCGTGTCATGACACCCGTGGCATCGTGCCAGGGTGCCGTGGCGTCGCACCTTGGCGTGTCATGACAAGCCAGGTGCCGTGCCAGGGTGCCTTGGGGACGCGCCTCGGGTGTCCATGACATGCCTGGTGCCGTGCCATGGCACCCTTGGCACCGTGCCAAGACAAGGCCGGTGCCGTGTCATGACACCCTTGGCATCGTGCCAGGGTGTCGTGGCGTCGCACCTTGGCTTGTCATGACATGCCAAGTGCCGTGCCATGGTGCCTTGGTGACGCGCCTCGGGTGTCCATGACATGCCTGGTGCCGTGCCATGGCACCCTTGGCACCGTGCCAAGGCGTGCCCGGTGCCGTGTCATGACACCCGTGGCATCGTGCCAGGGTGCCGTGGCGTCGCACCTTGGCGTGTCATGACAAGCCAGGTGCCGTGCCAGGGTGCCTTGGGGACGCGCCTCGGGTGGCCATGGCATGCTTGGTGCCGAGTCATGGCAACCTTGGCACCGTGCCTTGGCGTGCCCGGTGCCGTGTCATGACACCCTTGGCATCGATCCAGGGTGTCGTGGCGACGCACCTTGGCGTGTCATGACATGCCAAGTGCCGTGCCAGGGTGCCTTGGTGACGCGCCTCGGTTGGCCATGACATGCTTGGTGCCGTGTCATGGCACCCTTGTCACCGTGCCAAGGTGCCATTGCGCCGCTCCTTGGGGAGTCGTGACATGCTTGGTGCCGTG
>CAXHJU010000028.1:32500-34557 GCA_964016875.1 Fallopia convolvulus
GGTGTCCATGACATGCCTGGTGCCGTGCCATGGCACCCTTGGCACCGTGCCAAGGCGTGCCCGGTGCCGTGTCATGACACCCTTGGCATCGTGCCAGGGTGTCGTGGCGTCGCACCTTGGCTTGTCATGACATGCCAAGTGCCGTGCCATGGTGCCTTGGTGACGCGCCTCGGGTGTCCATGACATGCCTGGTGCCGTGCCATGGCACCCTTGGCACCGTGCCAAGACAAGGCCGGTGCCGTGCCATGACACCCTTGGCATCGTGCCAGGGTGTCGTGGCGACGCACCTTGGCTTGTCATGACATGCCAAGTGCCGTGCCATGGTGCCTTGGTGACGCGCCTCGGGTGTCCATGACATGCCTGGTGCCGTGCCATGGCACCCTTGGCACCGTGCCAAGACAAGGCCGGTGCCGTGTCATGACACCCTTGGCATCGTGCCAGGGTGTCGTGGCGTCGCACCTTGGCTTGTCATGACATGCCAAGTGCCGTGCCATGGTGCCTTGGTGACGCGCCTCGGGTGTCCATGACATGCCTGGTGCCGTGCCATGGCACCCTTGGCACCGTGCCAAGGCGTGCCCGGTGCCGTGTCATGACACCCGTGGCATCGTGCCAGGGTGCCGTGGCGTCGCACCTTGGCGTGTCATGACAAGCCAGGTGCCGTGCCAGGGTGCCTTGGGGACGCGCCTCGGGTGTCCATGACATGCCTGGTGCCGTGCCATGGCACCCTTGGCACCGTGCCAAGACAAGGCCGGTGCCGTGTCATGACACCCTTGGCATCGTGCCAGGGTGTCGTGGCGTCGCACCTTGGCTTGTCATGACATGCCAAGTGCCGTGCCATGGTGCCTTGGTGACGCGCCTCGGGTGTCCATGACATGCCTGGTGCCGTGCCATGGCACCCTTGGCACCGTGCCAAGGCGTGCCCGGTGCCGTGTCATGACACCCGTGGCATCGTGCCAGGGTGCCGTGGCGTCGCACCTTGGCGTGTCATGACAAGCCAGGTGCCGTGCCAGGGTGCCTTGGGGACGCGCCTCGGGTGGCCATGGCATGCTTGGTGCCGAGTCATGGCAACCTTGGCACCGTGCCTTGGCGTGCCCGGTGCCGTGTCATGACACCCTTGGCATCGATCCAGGGTGTCGTGGCGACGCACCTTGGCGTGTCATGACATGCCAAGTGCCGTGCCAGGGTGCCTTGGTGACGCGCCTCGGTTGGCCATGACATGCTTGGTGCCGTGTCATGGCACCCTTGTCACCGTGCCAAGGTGCCATTGCGCCGCTCCTTGGGGAGTCGTGACATGCTTGGTGCCGTGTCATGGCACCCTTGTCACCGTGCCAAGGTGCCATTGCGCCGCTCCTTGGGGAGTCGTGACATGCTTGGTGCCGTGTCTTGGCACCCTTGTCACCGTGCCAAGGTGCCATTGCGCCGCTCCTTGGGGAGTCGTGACATGCTTGGTGCCGTGTCATGGCACCCTTGGCACCGTGCCAAGGTTCCATTGCGCCGCTCCTTGGGGCACCCTTGGCATGCCATGGTGCCTTGTTTACGACCGACCGACCTACCTTCCTTCCTTCCGACAAGGCACATGTCACCCATTTCATGGGCCAAATCAAGGCGACGGGTCAAGGCGTCATCCATCCATTTGAAGGCACGTCAACCTTTGAAGGTTAAGGGAATGAAGAGCCATACATTCCGAACTAGGCATCCGAGTAAGGCATGGGATATTCCGACGAGTGAAGGATCTCTCATTAAGACACTTGATATTCCGGCAAGGCACCCATGTGTCTTTAAGACATTTAATATTCCGCCAAGGCATCCAAAGCACTAGGTGAAGAAACCCATGTCAAGTGAAGTCACCCATCCCTCCTTAAGACCCACATATTCCGACAAGGCATCCAAAGCACTAGGACACTTAGCCATGCCTCTCTTTAAGACCCACATATCTCGACGAGTCAAGGCATCCGACAAGTAACTAGGACACTTAGCCGAGAAGGCACCCATCCATCTTTTCCCGACGAGTCAAGGCATCCGACAAGTAACTGGGACACTTAGCCGAGAAGGCACCC
>CAXHJU010000029.1:10000-12500 GCA_964016875.1 Fallopia convolvulus
GGCCAAGCCCCGAGACGAAGCGCAATGTCATCGCAAGCCCCGTTGGTTGGTGGGTGCCCCCGGCGGGGTGGGCACCCACGATGCTCGTAACTAAGTGCTCGGAACATGCCGAGGACACCGGGTGACATCGTCAAGCACGCTAGCTTGGCCTAGCCCGGACTCCCCATGTTTGCCCATGCGCCGCTAGTACGAGTGCTCGAGCGCACGACTAGGCCCGAGGGCAAAAAGCGAGGGAGTTTGATCCGTGTTTCGATCCAAATCGATGCCAAGAGGCGTCGAATAACGTGTTTTTAGAGTGCCAACGATGCCCAAGACATGCCCCTTCCATCGGCCAAAGACCCGCCTAAAACCCCCAGGGACGTTCAGGAGGAGAGTACCACTCCCCCCCTATAGTGCACTTCGGGCAGAATTGCCAGGAACACCAGGAGACACGGCCCTTCACAAGGCAGATCATACAAACTAAATGATTTTTTTTCGGGCATATAAGCATTCAAACAAGTTGGGTATCACTTCTAATAGTTAGAATAACATCATAGGAGGGTCGTGAATTTTTTTTTTCGCACACTTATGGCCAAAAAACCGACGAAACCGCCCAATGTCATGATCGGCACCCTGGCACGGTGTCGGCACCCTGGTACCGTGCCATGGCACCCTTGGCGTCGTGCCATGGCATCCTAGCGTCGTGCCATGGCATCCTGGCGTCGTGCCATGGCGTGCCAAGGCGCTTTGGCACGTTGGCACCGTGCCAAGACAAGGCCGGTGCCGTGCCATGGCGTGCCATGACAAGGCCGGTGCCGTGTCATGACACCCTTGGCATCGTGCCAGGATGTCGTGGCGACGCACCTTGGCGTGTCATGACATGCCCGGTGTCGTGCCATGGCACCCTTGGCACCGTGCCATGGTGCCTTGGTGCCTCGCCTCGGGTGTCCATGACATGCCTGGTGCCGTGTCATGACACCCTTGGCATCGTGCCAGGGTGTCGTGGCGTCGCACCTTGGCTTGTCATGACATGCCAAGTGCCGTGCCATGGTGCCTTGGTGACGCTCCTCGGGTGTCCATGACATGCCTGGTGCCGTGCCATGGCACCCTTGGCACCGTGCCAAGGCGTGCCCGGTGCCGTGTCATGACACCCTTGGCATCGTGCCAGGGTGTCGTGGCGTCGCACCTTGGCTTGTCATGACATGCCAAGTGCCGTGCCATGGTGCCTTGGTGACGCGCCTCGGGTGTCCATGACATGCCTGGTGCCGTGCCATGGCACCCTTGGCACCGTGCCAAGACAAGGCCGGTGCCGTGCCATGACACCCTTGGCATCGTGCCAGGGTGTCGTGGCGACGCACCTTGGCTTGTCATGACATGCCAAGTGCCGTGCCATGGTGCCTTGGTGACGCGCCTCGGGTGTCCATGACATGCCTGGTGCCGTGCCATGGCACCCTTGGCACCGTGCCAAGACAAGGCCGGTGCCGTGTCATGACACCCTTGGCATCGTGCCAGGGTGTCGTGGCGTCGCACCTTGGCTTGTCATGACATGCCAAGTGCCGTGCCATGGTGCCTTGGTGACGCGCCTCGGGTGTCCATGACATGCCTGGTGCCGTGCCATGGCACCCTTGGCACCGTGCCAAGGCGTGCCCGGTGCCGTGTCATGACACCCGTGGCATCGTGCCAGGGTGCCGTGGCGTCGCACCTTGGCGTGTCATGACAAGCCAGGTGCCGTGCCAGGGTGCCTTGGGGACGCGCCTCGGGTGTCCATGACATGCCTGGTGCCGTGCCATGGCACCCTTGGCACCGTGCCAAGACAAGGCCGGTGCCGTGTCATGACACCCTTGGCATCGTGCCAGGGTGTCGTGGCGTCGCACCTTGGCTTGTCATGACATGCCAAGTGCCGTGCCATGGTGCCTTGGTGACGCGCCTCGGGTGTCCATGACATGCCTGGTGCCGTGCCATGGCACCCTTGGCACCGTGCCAAGGCGTGCCCGGTGCCGTGTCATGACACCCGTGGCATCGTGCCAGGGTGCCGTGGCGTCGCACCTTGGCGTGTCATGACAAGCCAGGTGCCGTGCCAGGGTGCCTTGGGGACGCGCCTCGGGTGGCCATGGCATGCTTGGTGCCGAGTCATGGCAACCTTGGCACCGTGCCTTGGCGTGCCCGGTGCCGTGTCATGACACCCTTGGCATCGATCCAGGGTGTCGTGGCGACGCACCTTGGCGTGTCATGACATGCCAAGTGCCGTGCCAGGGTGCCTTGGTGACGCGCCTCGGTTGGCCATGACATGCTTGGTGCCGTGTCATGGCACCCTTGTCACCGTGCCAAGGTGCCATTGCGCCGCTCCTTGGGGAGTCGTGACATGCTTGGTGCCGTGTCATGGCACCCTTGTCACCGTGCCAAGGTGCCATTGCGCCGCTCCTTGGGGAGTCGTGACATGCTTGGTGCCGTGTCTTGGCACCCTTGTCACCGTGCCAAGGTGCCATTGCGCCGCTCCTTGGGGAGTCGTGACATGCTTGGT
>CAXHJU010000029.1:20000-22500 GCA_964016875.1 Fallopia convolvulus
TACCCCCGACAACGACTAGGGTGAATTTCCTCCATCGAGCCCCGTATGCAAACACGTGCTGGGGAATGGAGTCGTAGACACCCGTAGCCGACGCATCGTTGGTTCCGACCGGAGCAATGAACAAAGTCACGCCGCTTCCCGAGGGCCATTACCTACTCACAGGGTGCGCCCTAGAGCGACACGGGACCCAACGACGGCCGAGCATGCGCCCGGCGCGATGAAAGCAAGTCATCGCCAAGCCGAGGCCGTCGTCGAGTCCAACGGGTCTCGCGGTGCGGGACGCCAAGATCGTCCGGGCACCGCGTCCTGAATCCGGGGGATGCTCGTCCAATGCGGGTCGACTCGTGGCGTGCCCACGCCCCTCCGTGTCCGCTCGCCGCTAGTACGAGTGCTCGAACGCACGACTAGGCCCGGGGACACGATCGAGAGAGAATGGCCAAGCCCCGAGACGAAGCGCAATGTCATCGCAAGCCCCGTTGGTTGGTGGGTGCCCCCGGCGGGGTGGGCACCCACGATGCTCGTAACTAAGTGCTCGGAACATGCCGAGGACACCGGGTGACATCGTCAAGCACGCTAGCTTGGCCTAGCCCGGACTCCCCATGTTTGCCCATGCGCCGCTAGTACGAGTGCTCGAGCGCACGACTAGGCCCGAGGGCAAAAAGCGAGGGAGTTTGATCCGTGTTTCGATCCAAATCGATGCCAAGAGGCGTCGAATAACGTGTTTTTAGAGTGCCAACGATGCCCAAGACATGCCCCTTCCATCGGCCAAAGACCCGCCTAAAACCCCCAGGACGTTCAGGAGGAGAGTACCACTCCCCCCCTATAGTGCACTTCGGGCAGAATTGCCAGGAACACCAGGAGACACGGCCCTTCACAAGGCAGATCATACAAACTAAATGATTTTTTTTTCGGGCATATAAGCATTCAAACAAGTTGGGTATCACTTCTAATAGTTAGAATAACATCATAGGAGGGTCGTGAATTTTTTTTTTCGCACACTTATGGCCAAAAAACCGACGAAACCGCCCAATGTCATGATCGGCACCCTGGCACGGTGTCGGCACCCTGGTACCGTGCCATGGCACCCTTGGCGTCGTGCCATGGCATCCTAGCGTCGTGCCATGGCATCCTGGCGTCGTGCCATGGCGTGCCAAGGCGCTTTGGCACGTTGGCACCGTGCCAAGACAAGGCCGGTGCCGTGCCATGGCGTGCCATGACAAGGCCGGTGCCGTGTCATGACACCCTTGGCATCGTGCCAGGATGTCGTGGCGACGCACCTTGGCGTGTCATGACATGCCCGGTGTCGTGCCATGGCACCCTTGGCACCGTGCCATGGTGCCTTGGTGCCTCGCCTCGGGTGTCCATGACATGCCTGGTGCCGTGTCATGACACCCTTGGCATCGTGCCAGGGTGTCGTGGCGTCGCACCTTGGCTTGTCATGACATGCCAAGTGCCGTGCCATGGTGCCTTGGTGACGCTCCTCGGGTGTCCATGACATGCCTGGTGCCGTGCCATGGCACCCTTGGCACCGTGCCAAGGCGTGCCCGGTGCCGTGTCATGACACCCTTGGCATCGTGCCAGGGTGTCGTGGCGTCGCACCTTGCTTGTCATGACATGCCAAGTGCCGTGCCATGGTGCCTTGGTGACGCGCCTCGGGTGTCCATGACATGCCTGGTGCCGTGCCATGGCACCCTTGGCACCGTGCCAAGACAAGGCCGGTGCCGTGCCATGACACCCCTTGGCATCGTGCCAGGGTGTCGTGGCGACGCACCTTGGCTTGTCATGACATGCCAAGTGCCGTGCCATGGTGCCTTGGTGACGCGCCTCGGGTGTCCATGACATGCCTGGTGCCGTGCCATGGCACCCTTGGCACCGTGCCAAGACAAGGCCGGTGCCGTGTCATGACACCCTTGGCATCGTGCCAGGGTGTCGTGGCGTCGCACCTTGGCTTGTCATGACATGCCAAGTGCCGTGCCATGGTGCCTTGGTGACGCGCCTCGGGTGTCCATGACATGCCTGGTGCCGTGCCATGGCACCCTTGGCACCGTGCCAAGGCGTGCCCGGTGCCGTGTCATGACACCCGTGGCATCGTGCCAGGGTGCCGTGGCGTCGCACCTTGGCGTGTCATGACAAGCCAGGTGCCGTGCCAGGGTGCCTTGGGGACGCGCCTCGGGTGTCCATGACATGCCTGGTGCCGTGCCATGGCACCCTTGGCACCGTGCCAAGACAAGGCCGGTGCCGTGTCATGACACCCTTGGCATCGTGCCAGGGTGTCGTGGCGTCGCACCTTGGCTTGTCATGACATGCCAAGTGCCGTGCCATGGTGCCTTGGTGACGCGCCTCGGGTGTCCATGACATGCCTGGTGCCGTGCCATGGCACCCTTGGCACCGTGCCAAGGCGTGCCCGGTGCCGTGTCATGACACCCGTGGCATCGTGCCAGGGTGCCGTGGCGTCGCACCTTGGCGTGTCATGACAAGCCAGGTGCCGTGCCAGGGTGCC
>CAXHJU010000030.1:0-2500 GCA_964016875.1 Fallopia convolvulus
GCGCAATGGCACCTTGGCACGGTGACAAGGGTGCCATGACACGGCACCAAGCATGTCATGGCCAACCGAGGCGCGTCACCAAGGCACCCTGGCACGGCACTTGGCATGTCATGACACGCCAAGGTGCGTCGCCACGACACCCTGATCGATGCCAAGGGTGTCATGACACGGCACCGGGCACGCCAAGGCACGGTGCCAAGGTTGCCATGACTCGGCACCAAGCATGCCATGGCCACCCGAGGCGCGTCCCCAAGGCACCCTGGCACGGCACCTGGCTTGTCATGACACGCCAAGGTGCGACGCCACGGCACCCTGGCACGATGCCACGGGTGTCATGACACGGCACCGGGCACGCCTTGGCACGGTGCCAAGGGTGCCATGGCACGGCACCAGGCATGTCATGGACACCCGAGGCGCGTCACCAAGGCACCATGGCACGGCACTTGGCATGTCATGACAAGCCAAGGTTGCGACGCCACGACACCCTGGCACGATGCCAAGGGTGTCATGACACGGCACCGGCCTTGTCTTGGCACGGTGCCAAGGGTGCCATGGCACGGCACCAGGCATGTCATGGACAACCCGAGGCGCGTCCCCAAGGCACCCTGGCACGGCACCTGGCTTGTCATGACACGCCAAGGTGCGACGCCACGGCACCCTGGCACGATGCCACGGGTGTCATGACACGGCACCGGGCACGCCTTGGCACGGTGCCAAGGGTGCCATGGCACGGCACCAGGCATGTCATGGACACCCGAGGCGCGTCACCAAGGCACCATGGCACGGCACTTGGCATGTCATGACAAGCCAAGGTGCGACGCCACGACACCCTGGCACGATGCCAAGGGTGTCATGACACGGCACCGGCCTTGTCTTGGCACGGTGCCAAGGGTGCCATGGCACGGCACCAGGCATGTCATGGACACCCGAGGCGCGTCACCAAGGCACCATGGCACGGCACTTGGCATGTCATGACAAGCCAAGGTGCGTCGCCACGACACCCTGGCACGATGCCAAGGGTGTCATGGCACGGCACCGGCCTTGTCTTGCACGGTGCCAAGGGTGCCATGGCACGGCACCAGGCATGTCATGGACACCCGAGGCGCGTCACCAAGGCACCATGGCACGGCACTTGGCATGTCATGACAAGCCAAGGTGCGACGCCACGACACCCTGGCACGATGCCAAGGGTGTCATGACACGGCACCGGGCACGCCTTGGCACGGTGCCAAGGGTGCCATGGCACGGCACCAGGCATGTCATGGACACCCGAGGAGCGTCACCAAGGCACCATGGCACGGCACTTGGCATGTCATGACAAGCCAAGGTGCGACGCCACGACACCCTGGCACGATGCCAAGGGTGTCATGACACGGCACCAGGCATGTCATGGACACCCGAGGCGAGGCACCAAGGCACCATGGCACGGTGCCAAGGGTGCCATGGCACGACACCGGGCATGTCATGACACGCCAAGGTGCGTCGCCACGACATCCTGGCACGATGCCAAGGGTGTCATGACACGGCACCGGCCTTGTCATGGCACGCCATGGCACGGCACCGGCCTTGTCTTGGCACGGTGCCAACGTGCCAAAGCGCCTTGGCACGCCATGGCACGACGCCAGGATGCCATGGCACGACGCTAGGATGCCATGGCACGACGCCAAGGGTGCCATGGCACGGTACCAGGGTGCCGACACCGTGCCAGGGTGCCGATCATGACATTGGGCGGTTTCGTCGGTTTTTTGGCCATAAGTGTGCGAAAAAAAAATTCACGACCCTCCTATGATGTTATTTCTAACTATTAGAAGTGATACCCAACTTGTTTGAATGCTTATATGCCCGAAAAAAATCATTTAGTTTGTATGATCTGCCTTGTGAAGGGCCGTGTCTCTGGTGTTCCTGGCAATTCTGCCCGAAGTGCACTATAGGGGGGGAGTGGTACTCTCCTCCTGAACGTCCCTGGGGTTTTAGGCGGTCTTTGGCCGATGGAAGGGGCATGTCTTGGGCATCGTTGGCACTCTAAAAACACGTTATTCGACGCCTCTTGGCATCGATTTGGATCGAAACACGGATCAAACTCCCTCGCTTTTTGCCCTCGGGCCTAGTCGTGCGCTCGAGCACTCGTACTAGCGGCGCATGGGCAAACATGGGGAGTCCGGGCTAGGCCAAGCTAGCGTGCTTGACGATGTCACCCGGTGTCCTCGGCATGTTCCGAGCACTTAGTTACGAGCATCGTGGGTGCCCACCCCGCCGGGGGCACCCACCAACCAACGGGGCTTGCGATGACATTGCGCTTCGTCTCGGGCTTGGCCATTCTCTCTCGATCGTGTCCCCGGGCCTAGTCGTGCGTTCGAGCACTCGTACTAGCGGCGAGCGGACACGGAGGGGCGTGGGCACGCCACGAGTCGACCCGCATTGGACGAGCATCCCCCGGATTCAGGACGCGGTGCCCGGACGATCTTGGCGTCCCGCACCGCGAGACCCGTTGGACTCGACG
>CAXHJU010000031.1:12500-15000 GCA_964016875.1 Fallopia convolvulus
GGCATGTCATGACACGCCAAGGTGCGTCGCCACGACACCCTGGATCGATGCCAAGGGTGTCATGACACGGCACCGGGCACGCCAAGGCACGGTGCCAAGGTTGCCATGACTCGGCACCAAGCATGCCATGGCCACCCGAGGCGCGTCCCCAAGGCACCCTGGCACGGCACCTGGCTTGTCATGACACGCCAAGGTGCGACGCCACGGCACCCTGGCACGATGCCACGGGTGTCATGACACGGCACCGGGCACGCCTTGGCACGGTGCCAAGGGTGCCATGGCACGGCACCAGGCATGTCATGGACACCCGAGGCGCGTCACCAAGGCACCATGGCACGGCACTTGGCATGTCATGACAAGCCAAGGTGCGACGCCACGACACCCTGGCACGATGCCAAGGGTGTCATGACACGGCACCGGCCTTGTCTTGGCACGGTGCCAAGGGTGCCATGGCACGGCACCAGGCATGTCATGGACACCCGAGGCGCGTCCCCAAGGCACCCTGGCACGGCACCTGGCTTGTCATGACACGCCAAGGTGCGACGCCACGGCACCCTGGCACGATGCCACGGGTGTCATGACACGGCACCGGGCACGCCTTGGCACGGTGCCAAGGGTGCCATGGCACGGCACCAGGCATGTCATGGACACCCGAGGCGCGTCACCAAGGCACCATGGCACGGCACTTGGCATGTCATGACAAGCCAAGGTGCGACGCCACGACACCCTGGCACGATGCCAAGGGTGTCATGACACGGCACCGGCCTTGTCTTGGCACGGTGCCAAGGGTGCCATGGCACGGCACCAGGCATGTCATGGACACCCGAGGCGCGTCACCAAGGCACCATGGCACGGCACTTGGCATGTCATGACAAGCCAAGGTGCGTCGCCACGACACCCTGGCACGATGCCAAGGGTGTCATGGCACGGCACCGGCCTTGTCTTGGCACGGTGCCAAGGGTGCCATGGCACGGCACCAGGCATGTCATGGACACCCGAGGCGCGTCACCAAGGCACCATGGCACGGCACTTGGCATGTCATGACAAGCCAAGGTGCGACGCCACGACACCCTGGCACGATGCCAAGGGTGTCATGACACGGCACCGGGCACGCCTTGGCACGGTGCCAAGGGTGCCATGGCACGGCACCAGGCATGTCATGGACACCCGAGGAGCGTCACCAAGGCACCATGGCACGGCACTTGGCATGTCATGACAAGCCAAGGTGCGACGCCACGACACCCTGGCACGATGCCAAGGGTGTCATGACACGGCACCAGGCATGTCATGGACACCCGAGGCGAGGCACCAAGGCACCATGGCACGGTGCCAAGGGTGCCATGGCACGACACCGGGCATGTCATGACACGCCAAGGTGCGTCGCCACGACATCCTGGCACGATGCCAAGGGTGTCATGACACGGCACCGGCCTTGTCATGGCACGCCATGGCACGGCACCGGCCTTGTCTTGGCACGGTGCCAACGTGCCAAAGCGCCTTGGCACGCCATGGCACGACGCCAGGATGCCATGGCACGACGCTAGGATGCCATGGCACGACGCCAAGGGTGCCATGGCACGGTACCAGGGTGCCGACACCGTGCCAGGGTGCCGATCATGACATTGGGCGGTTTCGTCGGTTTTTTGGCCATAAGTGTGCGAAAAAAAAAATTCACGACCCTCCTATGATGTTATTCTAACTATTAGAAGTGATACCCAACTTGTTTGAATGCTTATATGCCCGAAAAAAAATCATTTAGTTTGTATGATCTGCCTTGTGAAGGGCCGTGTCTCCTGGTGTTCCTGGCAATTCTGCCCGAAGTGCACTATAGGGGGGGAGTGGTACTCTCCTCCTGAACGTCCCTGGGGGTTTTAGGCGGGTCTTTGGCCGATGGAAGGGGCATGTCTTGGGCATCGTTGGCACTCTAAAAACACGTTATTCGACGCCTCTTGGCATCGATTTGGATCGAAACACGGATCAAACTCCCTCGCTTTTTGCCCTCGGGCCTAGTCGTGCGCTCGAGCACTCGTACTAGCGGCGCATGGGCAAACATGGGGAGTCCGGGCTAGGCCAAGCTAGCGTGCTTGACGATGTCACCCGGTGTCCTCGGCATGTTCCGAGCACTTAGTTACGAGCATCGTGGGTGCCCACCCCGCCGGGGGCACCCACCAACCAACGGGGCTTGCGATGACATTGCGCTTCGTCTCGGGGCTTGGCCATTCTCTCTCGATCGTGTCCCCGGGCCTAGTCGTGCGTTCGAGCACTCGTACTAGCGGCGAGCGGACACGGAGGGGCGTGGGCACGCCACGAGTCGACCCGCATTGGACGAGCATCCCCCGGATTCAGGACGCGGTGCCCGGACGATCTTGGCGTCCCGCACCGCGAGACCCGTTGGACTCGACGACGGCCTCGGCTTGGCGATGACTTGCTTTCATCGCGCCGGGCGCATGCTCGGCCGTCGTTGGGTCCCGTGTCGCTCTAGGGCGCACCCTGTGAGTAG
>CAXHJU010000032.1:47500-50000 GCA_964016875.1 Fallopia convolvulus
GACACGGGACCCAACGACGGCCGAGCATGCGCCCGGCGCGATGAAAGCAAGTCATCGCCAAGCCGAGGCCGTCGTCGAGTCCAACGGGTCTCGCGGTGCGGGACGCCAAGATCGTCCGGGCACCGCGTCCTGAATCCGGGGGATGCTCGTCCAATGCGGGTCGACTCGTGGCGTGCCCACGCCCCTCCGTGTCCGCTCGCCGCTAGTACGAGTGCTCGAACGCACGACTAGGCCCGGGGACACGATCGAGAGAGAATGGCCAAGCCCCGAGACGAAGCGCAATGTCATCGCAAGCCCCGTTGGTTGGTGGGTGCCCCCGGCGGGGTGGGCACCCACGATGCTCGTAACTAAGTGCTCGGAACATGCCGAGGACACCGGGTGACATCGTCAAGCACGCTAGCTTGGCCTAGCCCGGACTCCCCATGTTTGCCCATGCGCCGCTAGTACGAGTGCTCGAGCGCACGACTAGGCCCGAGGGCAAAAAGCGAGGGAGTTTGATCCGTGTTTCGATCCAAATCGATGCCAAGAGGCGTCGAATAACGTGTTTTTAGAGTGCCAACGATGCCCAAGACATGCCCCTTCCATCGGCCAAAGACCCGCCTAAAACCCCCAGGGACGTTCAGGAGGAGAGTACCACTCCCCCCCTATAGTGCACTTCGGGCAGAATTGCCAGGAACACCAGGAGACACGGCCCTTCACAAGGCAGATCATACAAACTAAATGATTTTTTTTCGGGCATATAAGCATTCAAACAAGTTGGGTATCACTTCTAATAGTTAGAATAACATCATAGGAGGGTCGTGAATTTTTTTTTTCGCACACTTATGGCCAAAAAACCGACGAAACCGCCCAATGTCATGATCGGCACCCTGGCACGGTGTCGGCACCCTGGTACCGTGCCATGGCACCCTTGGCGTCGTGCCATGGCATCCTAGCGTCGTGCCATGGCATCCTGGCGTCGTGCCATGGCGTGCCAAGGCGCTTTGGCACGTTGGCACCGTGCCAAGACAAGGCCGGTGCCGTGCCATGGCGTGCCATGACAAGGCCGGTGCCGTGTCATGACACCCTTGGCATCGTGCCAGGATGTCGTGGCGACGCACCTTGGCGTGTCATGACATGCCCGGTGTCGTGCCATGGCACCCTTGGCACCGTGCCATGGTGCCTTGGTGCCTCGCCTCGGGTGTCCATGACATGCCTGGTGCCGTGTCATGACACCCTTGGCATCGTGCCAGGGTGTCGTGGCGTCGCACCTTGGCTTGTCATGACATGCCAAGTGCCGTGCCATGGTGCCTTGGTGACGCTCCTCGGGTGTCCATGACATGCCTGGTGCCGTGCCATGGCACCCTTGGCACCGTGCCAAGGCGTGCCCGGTGCCGTGTCATGACACCCTTGGCATCGTGCCAGGGTGTCGTGGCGTCGCACCTTGGCTTGTCATGACATGCCAAGTGCCGTGCCATGGTGCCTTGGTGACGCGCCTCGGGTGTCCATGACATGCCTGGTGCCGTGCCATGGCACCCTTGGCACCGTGCCAAGACAAGGCCGGTGCCGTGCCATGACACCCTTGGCATCGTGCCAGGGTGTCGTGGCGACGCACCTTGGCTTGTCATGACATGCCAAGTGCCGTGCCATGGTGCCTTGGTGACGCGCCTCGGGTGTCCATGACATGCCTGGTGCCGTGCCATGGCACCCTTGGCACCGTGCCAAGACAAGGCCGGTGCCGTGTCATGACACCCTTGGCATCGTGCCAGGGTGTCGTGGCGTCGCACCTTGGCTTGTCATGACATGCCAAGTGCCGTGCCATGGTGCCTTGGTGACGCGCCTCGGGTGTCCATGACATGCCTGGTGCCGTGCCATGGCACCCTTGGCACCGTGCCAAGGCGTGCCCGGTGCCGTGTCATGACACCCGTGGCATCGTGCCAGGGTGCCGTGGCGTCGCACCTTGGCGTGTCATGACAAGCCAGGTGCCGTGCCAGGGTGCCTTGGGGACGCGCCTCGGGTGTCCATGACATGCCTGGTGCCGTGCCATGGCACCCTTGGCACCGTGCCAAGACAAGGCCGGTGCCGTGTCATGACACCCTTGGCATCGTGCCAGGGTGTCGTGGCGTCGCACCTTGGCTTGTCATGACATGCCAAGTGCCGTGCCATGGTGCCTTGGTGACGCGCCTCGGGTGTCCATGACATGCCTGGTGCCGTGCCATGGCACCCTTGGCACCGTGCCAAGGCGTGCCCGGTGCCGTGTCATGACACCCGTGGCATCGTGCCAGGGTGCCGTGGCGTCGCACCTTGGCGTGTCATGACAAGCCAGGTGCCGTGCCAGGGTGCCTTGGGGACGCGCCTCGGGTGGCCATGGCATGCTTGGTGCCGAGTCATGGCAACCTTGGCACCGTGCCTTGGCGTGCCCGGTGCCGTGTCATGACACCCTTGGCATCGATCCAGGGTGTCGTGGCGACGCACCTTGGCGTGTCATGACATGCCAAGTGCCGTGCCAGGGTGCCTTGGT
>CAXHJU010000033.1:0-2500 GCA_964016875.1 Fallopia convolvulus
TTGACACCGTGGCATGAGTCCATGACTTGGCTCCCTTCATGCCTTGACATGCATGTTTAAGAGTCCATGACTTGGCTCCCTTCATGACTTGACATGTTTAAGTGTCCTGGTTACTTGTCGGATGCCTTGACTCGTCGGGAAAAGATGGATGGCGGCTAAGTGTCCTGGTTACTTGTCGGATGCCTTGACTCGTCGGGAAAAGATGGATGGGTGCCTTCTCGGCTAAGTGTCCTGGTTACTTGTCGGATGCCTTGACTCGTCGGGAAAAGATGGATGGGTGCCTTCTCGGCTAAGTGTCCTGGTTACTTGTCGGATGCCTTGACTCGTCGGGAAAAGATGGATGGGTGCCTTCTCGGCTAAGTGTCCTGGTTACTTGTCGGATGCCTTGACTCGTCGGGAAAAGATGGATGGGTGCCTTCTCGGCTAAGTGTCCTGGTTACTTGTCGGATGCCTTGACTCGTCGGGAAAAGATGGATGGGTGCCTTCTCGGCTAAGTGTCCTGGTTACTTGTCGGATGCCTTGACTCGTCGGGAAAAGATGGATGGGTGCCTTCTCGGCTAAGTGTCCTAGTTACTTGTCGGATGCCTTGACTCGTCGAGATATGTGGGTCTTAAAGAGAGGCATGGCTAAGTGTCCTAGTGCTTTGGATGCCTTGTCGGAATATGTGGGTCTTAAGGAGGGATGGGTGACTTCACTTGACATGGGTTTCTTCACCTAGTGCTTTGGATGCCTTGGCGGAATATTAAATGTCTTAAAGACACATGGGTGCCTTGCCGGAATATCAAGTGTCTTCATTCCCTTAACCTTCAAAGGTTGACGTGCCTTCAAATGGATGGATGACGCCTTGACCCGTCGCCTTGATTTGGCCCATGAAATGGGTGACATGTGCCTTGTCGGAAGGAAGGAAGGTAGGTCGGTCGGTCGTAAACAAGGCACCATGGCATGCCAAGGGTGCCCCAAGGAGCGGCGCAATGGCACCTTGGCACGGTGCCAAGGGTGCCATGACACGGCACCAAGCATGTCACGACTCCCCAAGGAGCGGCGCAATGGCACCTTGGCACGGTGACAAGGGTGCCAAGACACGGCACCAAGCATGTCACGACTCCCCAAGGAGCGGCGCAATGGCACCTTGGCACGGTGCCAAGGGTGCCATGACACGGCACCAAGCATGTCACGACTCCCCAAGGAGCGGCGCAATGGCACCTTGGCACGGTGACAAGGGTGCCAAGACACGGCACCAAGCATGTCACGACTCCCCAAGGAGCGGCGCAATGGCACCTTGGCACGGTGACAAGGGTGCCATGACACGGCACCAAGCATGTCACGACTCCCCAAGGAGCGGCGCAATGGCACCTTGGCACGGTGACAAGGGTGCCATGACACGGCACCAAGCATGTCATGGCCAACCGAGGCGCGTCACCAAGGCACCCTGGCACGGCACTTGGCATGTCATGACACGCCAAGGTGCGTCGCCACGACACCCTGGATCGATGCCAAGGGTGTCATGACACGGCACCGGGCACGCCAAGGCACGGTGCCAAGGTTGCCATGACTCGGCACCAAGCATGCCATGGCCACCCGAGGCACGTCCCCAAGGCACCCTGGCACGGCACCTGGCTTGTCATGACACGCCAAGGTGCGACGCCACGGCACCCTGGCACGATGCCACGGGTGTCATGACACGGCACCGGGCACGCCTTGGCACGGTGCCAAGGGTGCCATGGCACGGCACCAGGCATGTCATGGACACCCGAGGCGCGTCACCAAGGCACCATGGCACGGCACTTGGCATGTCATGACAAGCCAAGGTGCGACGCCACGACACCCTGGCACGATGCCAAGGGTGTCATGACACGGCACCGGCCTTGTCTTGGCACGGTGCCAAGGGTGCCATGGCACGGCACCAGGCATGTCATGGACACCCGAGGCGCGTCACCAAGGCACCATGGCACGGCACTTGGCATGTCATGACAAGCCAAGGTGCGACGCCACGACACCCTGGCACGATGCCAAGGGTGTCATGACACGGCACCGGGAGCGCATTGGCACGGCACCAGGCATGTCATGGACACCCGAGGCGCGTCACCAAGGCACCATGGCACGGCACTTGGCATGTCATGACAAGCCAAGGTGCGACGCCACGACACCCTGGCACGATGCCAAGGGTGTCATGACACGGCACCGGGAGCGCCTTGGCACGGCACCAGGCATGTCATGGACACCCGAGGCGCGTCACCAAGGCACCATGGCACGGCACTTGGCATGTCATGACAAGCCAAGGTGCGTCGCCACGACACCCTGGCACGATGCCAAGGGTGTCATGGCACGGCACCAGGCATGTCATGGACACCCGAGGCGCGTCACCAAGGCACCATGGCACGGCACTTGGCATGTCATGACAAGCCAAGGTGCGACGCCACGACACCCTGGCACGATGCCAAGGGTGTCATGACACGGCACCAAGCATGTCCTGGCCACCCGAGGCGCGGCACCAAGGCAC
>CAXHJU010000033.1:22500-25000 GCA_964016875.1 Fallopia convolvulus
ATGGCACCTTGGCACGGTGACAAGGGTGCCATGACACGGCACCAAGCATGTCACGACTCCCCAAGGAGCGGCGCAATGGCACCTTGGCACGGTGACAAGGGTGCCATGACACGGCACCAAGCATGTCATGGCCAACCGAGGCGCGTCACCAAGGCACCCTGGCACGGCACTTGGCATGTCATGACACGCCAAGGTGCGTCGCCACGACACCCTGGATCGATGCCAAGGGTGTCATGACACGGCACCGGGCACGCCAAGGCACGGTGCCAAGGTTGCCATGACTCGGCACCAAGCATGCCATGGCCACCCGAGGCACGTCCCCAAGGCACCCTGGCACGGCACCTGGCTTGTCATGACACGCCAAGGTGCGACGCCACGGCACCCTGGCACGATGCCACGGGTGTCATGACACGGCACCGGGCACGCCTTGGCACGGTGCCAAGGGTGCCATGGCACGGCACCAGGCATGTCATGGACACCCGAGGCGCGTCACCAAGGCACCATGGCACGGCACTTGGCATGTCATGACAAGCCAAGGTGCGACGCCACGACACCCTGGCACGATGCCAAGGGTGTCATGACACGGCACCGGCCTTGTCTTGGCACGGTGCCAAGGGTGCCATGGCACGGCACCAGGCATGTCATGGACACCCGAGGCGCGTCACCAAGGCACCATGGCACGGCACTTGGCATGTCATGACAAGCCAAGGTGCGACGCCACGACACCCTGGCACGATGCCAAGGGTGTCATGACACGGCACCGGGAGCGCATTGGCACGGCACCAGGCATGTCATGGACACCCGAGGCGCGTCACCAAGGCACCATGGCACGGCACTTGGCATGTCATGACAAGCCAAGGTGCGACGCCACGACACCCTGGCACGATGCCAAGGGTGTCATGACACGGCACCGGGAGCGCCTTGGCACGGCACCAGGCATGTCATGGACACCCGAGGCGCGTCACCAAGGCACCATGGCACGGCACTTGGCATGTCATGACAAGCCAAGGTGCGTCGCCACGACACCCTGGCACGATGCCAAGGGTGTCATGGCACGGCACCAGGCATGTCATGGACACCCGAGGCGCGTCACCAAGGCACCATGGCACGGCACTTGGCATGTCATGACAAGCCAAGGTGCGACGCCACGACACCCTGGCACGATGCCAAGGGTGTCATGACACGGCACCAAGCATGTCCTGGCCACCCGAGGCGCGGCACCAAGGCACCATGGCACGGTGCCAAGGGTGCCATGGCACGACACCGGGCATGTCATGACACGCCAAGGTGCGTCGCCACGACATCCTGGCACGATGCCAAGGGTGTCATGACACGGCACCGGCCTTGTCATGGCACGCCATGGCACGGCACCGGCCTTGTCATGGCACGCCATGGCACGGCACCGGCCTTGTCATGGCACGCCATGGCACGGCACCGGCCTTGTCTTGGCACGGTGCCAACGTGCCAAAGCGCCTTGGCACGCCATGGCACGACGCCAGGATGCCATGGCACGACGCTAGGATGCCATGGCACGACGCCAAGGGTGCCATGGCACGGTACCAGGGTGCCGACACCGTGCCAGGGTGCCGATCATGACATTGGGCGGTTTCGTCGGTTTTTTGGCCATAAGTGTGCGAAAAAAAAAATTCACGACCCTCCTATGATGTTATTCTAACTATTAGAAGTGATACCCAACTTGTTTGAATGCTTATATGCCCGAAAAAAAATCATTTAGTTTGTATGATCTGCCTTGTGAAGGGCCGTGTCTCCTGGTGTTCCTGGCAATTCTGCCCGAAGTGCACTATAGGGGGGGAGTGGTACTCTCCTCCTGAACGTCCCTGGGGGTTTTAGGCGGGTCTTTGGCCGATGGAAGGGGCTTGTCTTGGGCATCGTTGGCACTCTAAAAACACGTTATTCGACGCCTCTTGGCATCGATTTGGATCGAAACACGGATCAAACTCCCTCGCTTTTTGCCCTCGGGCCTAGTCGTGCGCTCGAGCACTCGTACTAGCGGCGCATGGGCAAACATGGGGAGTCCGGGCTAGGCCAAGCTAGCGTGCTTGACGATGTCACCCGGTGTCCTAGGCATGTTCCGAGCACTTAGTTACGAGCATCGTGGGTGCCCACCCCGCCGGGGGCACCCACCAACCAACGGGGCTTGCGATGACATTGCGCTTCGTCTCGGGGCTTGGCCATTCTCTCTCGATCGTGTCCCCGGGCCTAGTCGTGCGTTCGAGCACTCGTACTAGCGGCGAGCGGACACGGAGGGGCGTGGGCACGCCACGTGTCGACCCGCATTGGACGAGCATCCCCCGGATTCAGGACGCGGTGCCCGGACGATCTTGGCGTCCCGCACCGCGAGACCCGTTGGACTCGACGACGGCCTCGGCTTGGCGATGACTTGCTTTCATCGCGCCGGGCGCATGCTCGGCCGTCGTTGGGTCCCGTGTCGCTCTAGGGCGCACCCTGTGAGTAGGTAATGGCCTCGGGAAGCGGCGTG
>CAXHJU010000034.1:2500-5000 GCA_964016875.1 Fallopia convolvulus
CGGCACTTGGCATGTCATGACACGCCAAGGTGCGTCGCCACGACACCCTGGATCGATGCCAAGGGTGTCATGACACGGCACCGGGCACGCCAAGGCACGGTGCCAAGGTTGCCATGACTCGGCACCAAGCATGCCATGGCCACCCGAGGCGCGTCCCCAAGGCACCCTGGCACGGCACCTGGCTTGTCATGACACGCCAAGGTGCGACGCCACGGCACCCTGGCACGATGCCACGGGTGTCATGACACGGCACCGGGCACGCCTTGGCACGGTGCCAAGGGTGCCATGGCACGGCACCAGGCATGTCATGGACACCCGAGGCGCGTCACCAAGGCACCATGGCACGGCACTTGGCATGTCATGACAAGCCAAGGTGCGACGCCACGACACCCTGGCACGATGCCAAGGGTGTCATGACACGGCACCGGCCTTGTCTTGGCACGGTGCCAAGGGTGCCATGGCACGGCACCAGGCATGTCATGGACACCCGAGGCGCGTCCCCAAGGCACCCTGGCACGGCACCTGGCTTGTCATGACACGCCAAGGTGCGACGCCACGGCACCCTGGCACGATGCCACGGGTGTCATGACACGGCACCGGGCACGCCTTGGCACGGTGCCAAGGGTGCCATGGCACGGCACCAGGCATGTCATGGACACCCGAGGCGCGTCACCAAGGCACCATGGCACGGCACTTGGCATGTCATGACAAGCCAAGGTGCGACGCCACGACACCCTGGCACGATGCCAAGGGTGTCATGACACGGCACCGGCCTTGTCTTGGCACGGTGCCAAGGGTGCCATGGCACGGCACCAGGCATGTCATGGACACCCGAGGCGCGTCACCAAGGCACCATGGCACGGCACTTGGCATGTCATGACAAGCCAAGGTGCGTCGCCACGACACCCTGGCACGATGCCAAGGGTGTCATGGCACGGCACCGGCCTTGTCTTGGCACGGTGCCAAGGGTGCCATGGCACGGCACCAGGCATGTCATGGACACCCGAGGCGCGTCACCAAGGCACCATGGCACGGCACTTGGCATGTCATGACAAGCCAAGGTGCGACGCCACGACACCCTGGCACGATGCCAAGGGTGTCATGACACGGCACCGGGCACGCCTTGGCACGGTGCCAAGGGTGCCATGGCACGGCACCAGGCATGTCATGGACACCCGAGGAGCGTCACCAAGGCACCATGGCACGGCACTTGGCATGTCATGACAAGCCAAGGTGCGACGCCACGACACCCTGGCACGATGCCAAGGGTGTCATGACACGGCACCAGGCATGTCATGGACACCCGAGGCGAGGCACCAAGGCACCATGGCACGGTGCCAAGGGTGCCATGGCACGACACCGGGCATGTCATGACACGCCAAGGTGCGTCGCCACGACATCCTGGCACGATGCCAAGGGTGTCATGACACGGCACCGGCCTTGTCATGGCACGCCATGGCACGGCACCGGCCTTGTCTTGGCACGGTGCCAACGTGCCAAAGCGCCTTGGCACGCCATGGCACGACGCCAGGATGCCATGGCACGACGCTAGGATGCCATGGCACGACGCCAAGGGTGCCATGGCACGGTACCAGGGTGCCGACACCGTGCCAGGGTGCCGATCATGACATTGGGCGGTTTCGTCGGTTTTTTGGCCATAAGTGTGCGAAAAAAAAAATTCACGACCCTCCTATGATGTTATTCTAACTATTAGAAGTGATACCCAACTTGTTTGAATGCTTATATGCCCGAAAAAAAATCATTTAGTTTGTATGATCTGCCTTGTGAAGGGCCGTGTCTCCTGGTGTTCCTGGCAATTCTGCCCGAAGTGCACTATAGGGGGGGAGTGGTACTCTCCTCCTGAACGTCCCTGGGGGTTTTAGGCGGGTCTTTGGCCGATGGAAGGGGCATGTCTTGGGCATCGTTGGCACTCTAAAAACACGTTATTCGACGCCTCTTGGCATCGATTTGGATCGAAACACGGATCAAACTCCCTCGCTTTTTGCCCTCGGGCCTAGTCGTGCGCTCGAGCACTCGTACTAGCGGCGCATGGGCAAACATGGGGAGTCCGGGCTAGGCCAAGCTAGCGTGCTTGACGATGTCACCCGGTGTCCTCGGCATGTTCCGAGCACTTAGTTACGAGCATCGTGGGTGCCCACCCCGCCGGGGGCACCCACCAACCAACGGGGCTTGCGATGACATTGCGCTTCGTCTCGGGGCTTGGCCATTCTCTCTCGATCGTGTCCCCGGGCCTAGTCGTGCGTTCGAGCACTCGTACTAGCGGCGAGCGGACACGGAGGGGCGTGGGCACGCCACGAGTCGACCCGCATTGGACGAGCATCCCCCGGATTCAGGACGCGGTGCCCGGACGATCTTGGCGTCCCGCACCGCGAGACCCGTTGGACTCGACGACGGCCTCGGCTTGGCGATGACTTGCTTTCATCGCGCCGGGCGCATGCTCGGCCGTCGTTGGGTCCCGTGTCGCTCTAGGGCGCACCCT
>CAXHJU010000035.1:7500-10000 GCA_964016875.1 Fallopia convolvulus
CTTCCCGAGGCCATTACCTACTCACAGGGTGCGCCCTAGAGCGACACGGGACCCAACGACGGCCGAGCATGCGCCCGGCGCGATGAAAGCAAGTCATCGCCAAGCCGAGGCCGTCGTCGAGTCCAACGGGTCTCGCGGTGCGGGACGCCAAGATCGTCCGGGCACCGCGTCCTGAATCCGGGGGATGCTCGTCCAATGCGGGTCGACTCGTGGCGTGCCCACGCCCCTCCGTGTCCGCTCGCCGCTAGTACGAGTGCTCGAACGCACGACTAGGCCCGGGGACACGATCGAGAGAGAATGGCCAAGCCCCGAGACGAAGCGCAATGTCATCGCAAGCCCCGTTGGTTGGTGGGTGCCCCCGGCGGGGTGGGCACCCACGATGCTCGTAACTAAGTGCTCGGAACATGCCGAGGACACCGGGTGACATCGTCAAGCACGCTAGCTTGGCCTAGCCCGGACTCCCCATGTTTGCCCATGCGCCGCTAGTACGAGTGCTCGAGCGCACGACTAGGCCCGAGGGCAAAAAGCGAGGGAGTTTGATCCGTGTTTCGATCCAAATCGATGCCAAGAGGCGTCGAATAACGTGTTTTTAGAGTGCCAACGATGCCCAAGACATGCCCCTTCCATCGGCCAAAGACCCGCCTAAAACCCCCAGGGACGTTCAGGAGGAGAGTACCACTCCCCCCCTATAGTGCACTTCGGGCAGAATTGCCAGGAACACCAGGAGACACGGCCCTTCACAAGGCAGATCATACAAACTAAATGATTTTTTTTCGGGCATATAAGCATTCAAACAAGTTGGGTATCACTTCTAATAGTTAGAATAACATCATAGGAGGGTCGTGAATTTTTTTTTTCGCACACTTATGGCCAAAAAACCGACGAAACCGCCCAATGTCATGATCGGCACCCTGGCACGGTGTCGGCACCCTGGTACCGTGCCATGGCACCCTTGGCGTCGTGCCATGGCATCCTAGCGTCGTGCCATGGCATCCTGGCGTCGTGCCATGGCGTGCCAAGGCGCTTTGGCACGTTGGCACCGTGCCAAGACAAGGCCGGTGCCGTGCCATGGCGTGCCATGACAAGGCCGGTGCCGTGTCATGACACCCTTGGCATCGTGCCAGGATGTCGTGGCGACGCACCTTGGCGTGTCATGACATGCCCGGTGTCGTGCCATGGCACCCTTGGCACCGTGCCATGGTGCCTTGGTGCCTCGCCTCGGGTGTCCATGACATGCCTGGTGCCGTGTCATGACACCCTTGGCATCGTGCCAGGGTGTCGTGGCGTCGCACCTTGGCTTGTCATGACATGCCAAGTGCCGTGCCATGGTGCCTTGGTGACGCTCCTCGGGTGTCCATGACATGCCTGGTGCCGTGCCATGGCACCCTTGGCACCGTGCCAAGGCGTGCCCGGTGCCGTGTCATGACACCCTTGGCATCGTGCCAGGGTGTCGTGGCGTCGCACCTTGGCTTGTCATGACATGCCAAGTGCCGTGCCATGGTGCCTTGGTGACGCGCCTCGGGTGTCCATGACATGCCTGGTGCCGTGCCATGGCACCCTTGGCACCGTGCCAAGACAAGGCCGGTGCCGTGCCATGACACCCTTGGCATCGTGCCAGGGTGTCGTGGCGACGCACCTTGGCTTGTCATGACATGCCAAGTGCCGTGCCATGGTGCCTTGGTGACGCGCCTCGGGTGTCCATGACATGCCTGGTGCCGTGCCATGGCACCCTTGGCACCGTGCCAAGACAAGGCCGGTGCCGTGTCATGACACCCTTGGCATCGTGCCAGGGTGTCGTGGCGTCGCACCTTGGCTTGTCATGACATGCCAAGTGCCGTGCCATGGTGCCTTGGTGACGCGCCTCGGGTGTCCATGACATGCCTGGTGCCGTGCCATGGCACCCTTGGCACCGTGCCAAGGCGTGCCCGGTGCCGTGTCATGACACCCGTGGCATCGTGCCAGGGTGCCGTGGCGTCGCACCTTGGCGTGTCATGACAAGCCAGGTGCCGTGCCAGGGTGCCTTGGGGACGCGCCTCGGGTGTCCATGACATGCCTGGTGCCGTGCCATGGCACCCTTGGCACCGTGCCAAGACAAGGCCGGTGCCGTGTCATGACACCCTTGGCATCGTGCCAGGGTGTCGTGGCGTCGCACCTTGGCTTGTCATGACATGCCAAGTGCCGTGCCATGGTGCCTTGGTGACGCGCCTCGGGTGTCCATGACATGCCTGGTGCCGTGCCATGGCACCCTTGGCACCGTGCCAAGGCGTGCCCGGTGCCGTGTCATGACACCCGTGGCATCGTGCCAGGGTGCCGTGGCGTCGCACCTTGGCGTGTCATGACAAGCCAGGTGCCGTGCCAGGGTGCCTTGGGGACGCGCCTCGGGTGGCCATGGCATGCTTGGTGCCGAGTCATGGCAACCTTGGCACCGTGCCTTGGCGTGCCCGGTGCCGTGTCATGACACCCTTGGCATCGATCCAGGGTGTCGTGGCGACGCACCTTG
>CAXHJU010000036.1:7500-10000 GCA_964016875.1 Fallopia convolvulus
AAGCATGTCACGACTCCCCAAGGAGCGGCGCAATGGCACCTTGGCACGGTGACAAGGGTGCCATGACACGGCACCAAGCATGTCATGGCCAACCGAGGCGCGTCACCAAGGCACCCTGGCACGGCACTTGGCATGTCATGACACGCCAAGGTGCGTCGCCACGACACCCTGGATCGATGCCAAGGGTGTCATGACACGGCACCGGGCACGCCAAGGCACGGTGCCAAGGTTGCCATGACTCGGCACCAAGCATGCCATGGCCACCCGAGGCACGTCCCCAAGGCACCCTGGCACGGCACCTGGCTTGTCATGACACGCCAAGGTGCGACGCCACGGCACCCTGGCACGATGCCACGGGTGTCATGACACGGCACCGGGCACGCCTTGGCACGGTGCCAAGGGTGCCATGGCACGGCACCAGGCATGTCATGGACACCCGAGGCGCGTCACCAAGGCACCATGGCACGGCACTTGGCATGTCATGACAAGCCAAGGTGCGACGCCACGACACCCTGGCACGATGCCAAGGGTGTCATGACACGGCACCGGCCTTGTCTTGGCACGGTGCCAAGGGTGCCATGGCACGGCACCAGGCATGTCATGGACACCCGAGGCGCGTCACCAAGGCACCATGGCACGGCACTTGGCATGTCATGACAAGCCAAGGTGCGACGCCACGACACCCTGGCACGATGCCAAGGGTGTCATGACACGGCACCGGGAGCGCATTGGCACGGCACCAGGCATGTCATGGACACCCGAGGCGCGTCACCAAGGCACCATGGCACGGCACTTGGCATGTCATGACAAGCCAAGGTGCGACGCCACGACACCCTGGCACGATGCCAAGGGTGTCATGACACGGCACCGGGAGCGCCTTGGCACGGCACCAGGCATGTCATGGACACCCGAGGCGCG
This sequence comes from Fallopia convolvulus, assembly GCA_964016875.1. Classification (NCBI taxonomy): domain Eukaryota; kingdom Viridiplantae; phylum Streptophyta; class Magnoliopsida; order Caryophyllales; family Polygonaceae; genus Fallopia; species Fallopia convolvulus. Next base: position 8,419 of record CAXHJU010000036.1, read on the forward strand.
TCACCAAGGCACCATGGCACGGCACTTGGCATGTCATGACAAGCCAAGGTGCGTCGCCACGACACCCTGGCACGATGCCAAGGGTGTCATGGCACGGCACCAGGCATGTCATGGACACCCGAGGCGCGTCACCAAGGCACCATGGCACGGCACTTGGCATGTCATGACAAGCCAAGGTGCGACGCCACGACACCCTGGCACGATGCCAAGGGTGTCATGACACGGCACCAAGCATGTCCTGGCCACCCGAGGCGCGGCACCAAGGCACCATGGCACGGTGCCAAGGGTGCCATGGCACGACACCGGGCATGTCATGACACGCCAAGGTGCGTCGCCACGACATCCTGGCACGATGCCAAGGGTGTCATGACACGGCACCGGCCTTGTCATGGCACGCCATGGCACGGCACCGGCCTTGTCATGGCACGCCATGGCACGGCACCGGCCTTGTCATGGCACGCCATGGCACGGCACCGGCCTTGTCTTGGCACGGTGCCAACGTGCCAAAGCGCCTTGGCACGCCATGGCACGACGCCAGGATGCCATGGCACGACGCTAGGATGCCATGGCACGACGCCAAGGGTGCCATGGCACGGTACCAGGGTGCCGACACCGTGCCAGGGTGCCGATCATGACATTGGGCGGTTTCGTCGGTTTTTTGGCCATAAGTGTGCGAAAAAAAAAATTCACGACCCTCCTATGATGTTATTCTAACTATTAGAAGTGATACCCAACTTGTTTGAATGCTTATATGCCCGAAAAAAAATCATTTAGTTTGTATGATCTGCCTTGTGAAGGGCCGTGTCTCCTGGTGTTCCTGGCAATTCTGCCCGAAGTGCACTATAGGGGGGGAGTGGTACTCTCCTCCTGAACGTCCCTGGGGGTTTTAGGCGGGTCTTTGGCCGATGGAAGGGGCTTGTCTTGGGCATCGTTGGCACTCTAAAAACACGTTATTCGACGCCTCTTGGCATCGATTTGGATCGAAACACGGATCAAACTCCCTCGCTTTTTGCCCTCGGGCCTAGTCGTGCGCTCGAGCACTCGTACTAGCGGCGCATGGGCAAACATGGGGAGTCCGGGCTAGGCCAAGCTAGCGTGCTTGACGATGTCACCCGGTGTCCTAGGCATGTTCCGAGCACTTAGTTACGAGCATCGTGGGTGCCCACCCCGCCGGGGGCACCCACCAACCAACGGGGCTTGCGATGACATTGCGCTTCGTCTCGGGGCTTGGCCATTCTCTCTCGATCGTGTCCCCGGGCCTAGTCGTGCGTTCGAGCACTCGTACTAGCGGCGAGCGGACACGGAGGGGCGTGGGCACGCCACGTGTCGACCCGCATTGGACGAGCATCCCCCGGATTCAGGACGCGGTGCCCGGACGATCTTGGCGTCCCGCACCGCGAGACCCGTTGGACTCGACGACGGCCTCGGCTTGGCGATGACTTGCTTTCATCGCGCCGGGCGCATGCTCGGCCGTCGTTGGGTCCCGTGTCGCTCTAGGGCGCACCCTGTGAGTAGGTAATGGCCTCGGGAAGCGGCGTGACTTTGTTCATTGCTCCGGTCGGAACCAACGATGCGTCGGCTA
>CAXHJU010000036.1:40000-43205 GCA_964016875.1 Fallopia convolvulus
GACAAGCCAAGGTGCGACGCCACGACACCCTGGCACGATGCCAAGGGTGTCATGACACGGCACCGGGAGCGCATTGGCACGGCACCAGGCATGTCATGGACACCCGAGGCGCGTCACCAAGGCACCATGGCACGGCACTTGGCATGTCATGACAAGCCAAGGTGCGACGCCACGACACCCTGGCACGATGCCAAGGGTGTCATGACACGGCACCGGGAGCGCCTTGGCACGGCACCAGGCATGTCATGGACACCCGAGGCGCGTCACCAAGGCACCATGGCACGGCACTTGGCATGTCATGACAAGCCAAGGTGCGTCGCCACGACACCCTGGCACGATGCCAAGGGTGTCATGGCACGGCACCAGGCATGTCATGGACACCCGAGGCGCGTCACCAAGGCACCATGGCACGGCACTTGGCATGTCATGACAAGCCAAGGTGCGACGCCACGACACCCTGGCACGATGCCAAGGGTGTCATGACACGGCACCAAGCATGTCCTGGCCACCCGAGGCGCGGCACCAAGGCACCATGGCACGGTGCCAAGGGTGCCATGGCACGACACCGGGCATGTCATGACACGCCAAGGTGCGTCGCCACGACATCCTGGCACGATGCCAAGGGTGTCATGACACGGCACCGGCCTTGTCATGGCACGCCATGGCACGGCACCGGCCTTGTCATGGCACGCCATGGCACGGCACCGGCCTTGTCATGGCACGCCATGGCACGGCACCGGCCTTGTCTTGGCACGGTGCCAACGTGCCAAAGCGCCTTGGCACGCCATGGCACGACGCCAGGATGCCATGGCACGACGCTAGGATGCCATGGCACGACGCCAAGGGTGCCATGGCACGGTACCAGGGTGCCGACACCGTGCCAGGGTGCCGATCATGACATTGGGCGGTTTCGTCGGTTTTTTGGCCATAAGTGTGCGAAAAAAAAAATTCACGACCCTCCTATGATGTTATTCTAACTATTAGAAGTGATACCCAACTTGTTTGAATGCTTATATGCCCGAAAAAAAATCATTTAGTTTGTATGATCTGCCTTGTGAAGGGCCGTGTCTCCTGGTGTTCCTGGCAATTCTGCCCGAAGTGCACTATAGGGGGGGAGTGGTACTCTCCTCCTGAACGTCCCTGGGGGTTTTAGGCGGGTCTTTGGCCGATGGAAGGGGCTTGTCTTGGGCATCGTTGGCACTCTAAAAACACGTTATTCGACGCCTCTTGGCATCGATTTGGATCGAAACACGGATCAAACTCCCTCGCTTTTTGCCCTCGGGCCTAGTCGTGCGCTCGAGCACTCGTACTAGCGGCGCATGGGCAAACATGGGGAGTCCGGGCTAGGCCAAGCTAGCGTGCTTGACGATGTCACCCGGTGTCCTAGGCATGTTCCGAGCACTTAGTTACGAGCATCGTGGGTGCCCACCCCGCCGGGGGCACCCACCAACCAACGGGGCTTGCGATGACATTGCGCTTCGTCTCGGGGCTTGGCCATTCTCTCTCGATCGTGTCCCCGGGCCTAGTCGTGCGTTCGAGCACTCGTACTAGCGGCGAGCGGACACGGAGGGGCGTGGGCACGCCACGTGTCGACCCGCATTGGACGAGCATCCCCCGGATTCAGGACGCGGTGCCCGGACGATCTTGGCGTCCCGCACCGCGAGACCCGTTGGACTCGACGACGGCCTCGGCTTGGCGATGACTTGCTTTCATCGCGCCGGGCGCATGCTCGGCCGTCGTTGGGTCCCGTGTCGCTCTAGGGCGCACCCTGTGAGTAGGTAATGGCCTCGGGAAGCGGCGTGACTTTGTTCATTGCTCCGGTCGGAACCAACGATGCGTCGGCTACGGGTGTCTACGACTCCATTCCCCAGCACGTGTTTGCATACGGGGCTCGATGGAGGAAATTCACCCTAGTCGTTGTCGGGGGTATGGGCAGCCATTGGTGAATCGGGGAAACCGTCCCTAGTCCGATGCGTGTCGCTCTAGGGCGCACCCTGTGAGTAGGTAATGGCCTCGGGAAGCGGCGTGACTTCGTTCATTGCTCCGGCCGGAACCAACGATGCGTCGGCTACGGTTGTCTACGACTCCATTCCCCAGCACGTGCTTGCATACGGGGCTCGATGGAGGAAATTCGGCCTAGTCGTTGTCGGGGGTATGGGCAGCCATTGGTGAATCGGGGAAACCGTCCCTAGTCCGACGAGCTGGTTGCGAGAGAAAGAGAAGGAAGAGACCCTGTCCCGTCGTATCGCGATAAGCCTTGCTCGACCGCTCCCCTCGGCGCTGCCCTCGGATGACCGCAAGGTCTGCCGTTGGCCGTGTCGTCGGGGTCGGGAGGGCGCTGGCGAAGCGCGTGAGTGGCATTGGGTGTATGCGGGCTGCCGGGCTCCTTGCTTGCGCATCGAACCGGCCGCACATGCGCCCCATCATTCTAGGCCCCAAGCGCGCCATGCCTTGCGGGCGACCCCGGTTTCTTGTGTTGCATTCCCGTCTAGACGGAACCTCAGTCGGCTAAGTTTGGAAGGCTTCGCCCGGCGCCCTCGCGGGCCGCGGAGCGAACTCGAAGGCCGACGCCCTCGTCCACCGGCGTCGCGGAGAGATCCGCGCTCGCCTTTGGCCGAAGGCCTCGTCCGGACCCTCGGATGCGGAACGCTCATGACGCGAGAGGGGTGCGCAACGGCCCCTCCTATCGATCGCGACCGATAAAACAAAGCCCAGCACGACCGCCCCAGTGCCTCGGCCCCTCGCGAGAGGGCGCCGGGCGCGCGGGCGTCGTCCGAGGATGCTACCTGGTTGATCCTGCCAGTAGTCATATGCTTGTCTCAAAGATTAAGCCATGCATGTGTAAGTATGAACTAATTCAGACTGTGAAACTGCGAATGGCTCATTAAATCAGTTATAGTTTGTTTGATGGTATCTTGCTACTCGGATAACCGTAGTAATTCTAGAGCTAATACGTGCAACAAACCCCGACTTCCGGAAGGGACGCATTTATTAGATAAAAGGTCAACGCGGGCTCGTCCCGTCGCTCTGATGATTCATGATAACTCGACGGATCGCACGGCCTTGTGCCGGCGACGCATCATTCAAATTTCTGCCCTATCAACTTTCGATGGTAGGATAGAGGCCTACCATGGTGGTGACGGGTGACGGAGAATTAGGGTTCGATTCCGGAGAGGGAGCCTGAGAAACGGCTACCACATCCAAG
>CAXHJU010000037.1:0-49242 GCA_964016875.1 Fallopia convolvulus
AAGGATATTTATAAAAAATTATACTAATCTTATCTACAAAAAACTATCATTTACAATATAATAAACATGTGCAAAGATAAAAATAATGAAAACTCGTACCAAATTTTAAAATTGATAATTATACCAAATTGATGATTAAATATTAGAATATAATGAATTTTTTTCAAGATTAAGTTAATATCCGTACGACAAATAGTAATCATTAATCAATTTTAAATATACTTTTTGCAAATTTCGTTATCCATATAGTATAATTTTTATAAATATTGTACGTACAAACCGTAATCGTAAAAAAAAATAACCATACGATCAATTATGTGGTATATTTTATCTATATTATATGGAGAGAAGATAATTAAATATTACAATATAATGAACATGAACAAAGATAAAAAGAATGGTGGAGATAAAAAGTTATCCAATCTCACAGTAAATTGAAAAAATATATAAATTCTTATATAGTATATTTTATTTGTACTATATGGATATAAGATAATTAAATATTATAATATAATGAACATGAACAAAGATAAAAATAATGGATAGAGTTAAAATTTATCCAATCTCATATAAAATTGATAAAAAAAATTATTAAGTAAGGTGAGTGGATAGAATTGGAAATTCCATAAGATAACAAAATTACATAATATATTAATATATAATTTATTAAAAATCATTATTAAAAGTCATTATTAAAAATAGGTTTGCTGGGATATAAATTCATAATGACGAATATGCCCAAAAGTGCTTCAGGTTTAGAAGATATATATTGATAGATCATATGACATGAGTTTTCTTAAGTAAAATAATATACTTTTCATCATTATTTATATACACATGGATAATAAGGTATTTATATATTAAATATACTAGATTTAAAGATATTAATGTAAAGACCTAAGTTGTTAGAAAAGATATGCTAAGAATATTATCAATACTTATATATATAAAATAATGAATTACATACCCATGTCTTATAAAATAATGTTCTAGATATGAAGAACCTTTTTAATTTAATAAGAAATTATTGTTATCTTTCATACATATGGAAAGTATGATATAGTCATTATTTAAAATAATATTGGGAAATTTCCATATAAGTAAAGTGTTAGAATAAATATTATATAATATAATATTTTAATACCTTTTTTCATCTTAAAAAGGGAATACATGTCTTATTATAAGAAGTATGATAAGAGGAAAATATAATAATAATATATTCTAGTCTTAAAAAGATATTTTATGATTAAGTTGGATAAAATATAATCATAAGGGAAAATAAAGAATAAAAGAGGAGTTGGATAAATAAATATTATGACAAGGGTATTTTGGACTTTTCACATCATAAGAATAGTTTTATAATCAATATTTCATAAATATGGAAACTATATTATCTTAATGAATTTTATAAAGTCTTCACTTTGCTTGGATTAAATGAAAGAATTATTTAATAATAAGAAGAAAATATATTTGTGATCATAAGCGAATAAAAAGGTTATAATTACTTCAATGAATTATTACCCTTAAGTTAAATGAATATTTAATAATTTGTATAATAGTATGTCTTGGTTTATGAAATCTTATAAAATTTAGGGATTTTCCTTTTGGTACCCTTCAAGTTTGGGCTTTTCCTCTTGGTGCCCAAAAAAAATACATATTCCTATTGGTACCCCTATGTTTTGTATTATAGTTGTTCCGTAACCTAAAGTGAGTGAAAATTCAATTTACCATCCAAAAACTCAATTATCTGTTAATACCTAAAAAAATCCCAAAAAAGTCAATTTATTTACTCTACTCTCTTCTACCCACCAACAAACATTATAATTGAACAAAAACAAAAATTAAAAATGGATACATGGAAAACACCAGCAAATTGCAACACCAGCAAGCTAGAAAGACACGCCAACCACCAAAACACCATTCAAGCAATAAACACGTTCAAATGATACCCATTTTCCCCAAATTAAACCCTAAATTTAGAATTTCTCTAAATTAAAACCCTAATATACTAAATCGAACCCAAAAAGTACTAATCGAAGCTAGATTGGGAAGGATTTGCTGGATTCATACTTGTCTCCTTGCCAGACGCAGCTGCAGCGGCGGCGTTGTTCCTCGTCGCCGCCAACCACAGTTTTGTTCGGCCTTGGTGTTGTTCCTCGTCCGAAGTTGTTCCGCCTTACCGCCAGCCCCGGTGTTGTTCCTCGTCCCGTGGCGCCCAGATTTCACGCAAGAGGGAGAGAGATTTCGGGTGTAAGTGGGATTTCAGATATCAATTACGAGATTTGTAAATAAACTGGTATTTTTTTAAATTTTGGGAACTTTTTTAGAGTATTAACGGACTATTGAACTTTTGGATGGAAAATTAGATTTTTACCCACTTTAGGTTACGGGATAAACATAACACAAAGTATAGGGGCACCAAGAGGAATATGTTTTTTTTTTGGGCACCAAGAGGAAAAGCCCAAACTTGAAGGGTACCAAAAGGAAAAAATTTAATATAATATAAAGATTTTATAAAGAATACTTGGATATTACAAATAAGAATAATAATAAGGAATATTATTATTTTATTCACCTCCACCTAAATTATTATTATAACAATTTAGTTTCTTAATTCTCTTATAAAAAGAATATAAGAGATAATTAAAACTTTAGAAGAATTAAAGAAATTCTTATTAAAGTTCGTTCGGACCAATCGTGTCGATAGGTCGAGTCTCTGTCCCGACTAAGGACAAAGATTTCCGTTCATTCGTTCGTATACAACCGTAAAAGCTAAGGCAAGTGGAATTTCTCCTTGTATCCTTAATATCCGTTTCGTGAAATTTCTCGATGTTGGGAACAACTTATTTGCTAATAATAGACGAACCTAGGAATATCGATTGTTAGAAATAATGACCTTACTGTTATCGTTATTCCGTTATTTAATATTTGATAGGACTATTATGCTAGTCTTGTTTGTGACCTTGATTGTTTACAATCTCGTTTAGAGATCGGCTTGAATGAATTAGTGAGGGGTGCGGGACTAACCCGACACCTCTATATAATCTACTAAGTCGTATGCCTCTGCGCTTAAAGTACGACTTTCAGGATCATGATCCATGTCCGCTCCTACGCAACGGAGGGATGAGTGGCACCGTAGCTAAGTGTCGGAACTGGGTTCCCTTAAGTGGTCCGGGCCCATGCATGCCCCCCCACACTCTTTAAAAATCATTAACGAAATTGAAAATTTTCGTCACAATATAAGATAAGTGCCAATGCACATTTAAAAGACATCAAAACTGGGCCGGTCACAAATGATCGATCCGGCTCTCGGTCCACAAGGGTGCGAGAGATTTTCAAAACTTGTATGAGTTAATAATGTTCCCAACATACGTTCTACTCTAAGAAGTCTACAATCTCGTAGTTCTTCTCTCGATTAACGAGTTATCTCCTCTCGAGATACGCTCTTCTCCGTCCCGATAAGCCCCACATAAAGACCTATACCTTAAAACACATCCCAATAATATCTCTCGAATATTATAAATTACCGTAATACCCTTGAGAATTTCCATTCTCACTTGCTTAGTCTCCTTAGACTAATTCCCCTATTTCTGCATTTTTGCCTGGTATTTCTCGCCCTTCGCGACAAATGCCAGACTGTAGGAATGTACACCGAAGTGTTGGAGACGAAGTCTAGAAGGTTCGAGAAGCGTTAGGCGAGAATCGAAGGTCAAGGCAAGACGATGTTGAAGGAAGGAAGGAATTCTCATAAGAGCGAGGCATTCCGAAGATAGTGCACCAACTCTTCCCTTTTTAAAACCAAGCAAATCATCATCACATGAGTTGTCTTGGGAAAACATACTTGTATTTTTAATTACATCTTTTCAACCCTTTCTAAATGGGCTTTACTTTCCGCTGCTACATCATTTGTAAAACGACTCTCAATGTAATGAACAAAAGTTCTTATCAATAAATAAAATTCCGCTTTTAGTCAATTTCATCTTCAATTAAAGTACCAAGTCTCATTTGTGAGCATCCGTTTATTTATGTAACGTTTACGTGAATTTCCACATTTCTATAAGTTTTAATATCATTATATAGCCTAGGGTGACTTTGGACGGTAAAATCCGAGGTCACTGGCGGTAATACCCAATGTTGCAAAATAGGGGTGTTACAATTATGGTTAGGATTGAACCTAGAAGTTTTACTCCTAGAAAGACTCCCGTTTCTTATTAAAGTTGTTGGAGGTTGTGAGTTTGTATGTATTTTTCCTTCCTCGTCAATTGTTAAGACTTTTTCACACTTAGTAGTTGAAGGATTTTCAAAGGCATTTACCCAAAATATTTTTAGATTAATTTGTTCTGGCTTTACCTTAACGGGTACTGCTAATTGTCCCAGTCCACTAATCTCATATTTATCAGCCTCTACCATTTGTGTTCTAAGTGGAGGATTGGTGGTATTTTCTAACTTATATACTACCTTCCATTTTAACTGTAGATGACAAATTCCCTTATGCATATTAATCCCTTCAGTTAACAGTTTCAATGATAAAAACTTAGATGCAAATTGGTCTTCTAAACTAACATAATAGTTTGGCCTACATATCCAAGACACTGGTCCTTGACTCAAGTTACACACTACTCCACTAATAGTTTGGTCACTAAATTTCTTGTGCCTAGCTAGTGTCACAAACAAAGTTAATGTAGTGCACATTTTTACCAAAATCTTGTAGAGGAGTGATGAATATTTGGATTCCACACACATAAATATATTTGTACTTCTTATCCTTGTTATGTTTTTGAATATTTTTTCAATTAATTAGGTTGATTTCAGTAGCTTAATTTTCGTTATTTTTTATTACTATATCTCCTAGCATTTCTTCTCACACAAATTTAGAGAATGTTGGGAAGAAATGTCTCTTGAAGAACTGTTCTTTAGCGATAACCGGGAATTCGACCCCTGATTTTCGCATGCTTTCTATTTGTTCTTCATCTATGGATGATTCTGCTTCTTGGAGTTGAGCTAGAGTGGTCATTTCTCCAACTGAATCGAAGGCTTCTTTGGTGAAATCTGGAGAATCTATTCCCTCTCCTTGCATCATCTCATTAACTTCCTCATAATCCGACTCCTCACCTTCTTCTTCCTCAACTACTTCAACAACTCCTTTGTTGTTGCTTAAAGCTAATTCAATAGCTTCGTCCTCGGATATTTCAATGTAATCCATACTTTCTAGTGCTTCTGCTAACTTATTATTCTTCCTATTTTTGCATTCATTAGCATAATGCCCCGTTTCTCCACATGCTCAACACTTGCAATTTCTTTTCTTTTCAGGGCAGTAAGAGAATTTCGTGAAAAACCTTCTTTTTCTTAATAAAAGGTTTCTTATAATATTTCTTATGATATTTCTCTCCTCTTTGTTTGTTGAAGCTTTTCTTTCTACAATTCTTTCTTTTTTGATTATCTCTTCTATCACATCCCCATTCATTTGGTAAATTCCAGCATGGTAGAAATTGTCTCTTCATTTATTGTGTTCCTTTTACTTCTCGACATTTCTTTTCTACCCATCTTTTTATAAATTTCGTTCTATTACCCAGAGTATCTCTAGAATTATACCTATTTTTCCATTCATGGTATCCATCACAAATTTCTTCATTAATAGGTTTTGGTAGTTTGTTGAAGAGAATTTGAAGATTAGTTTGATTTTCTCCTATCTTATAATAGTAATGTTCGAATTCAGAGAGATAGTTGTCCAAATATCTCATATTACAGATTTCAAGAGTGTTTAACTTTCTTTGCCACTCGATAAACTTTTTGTCAATTTCATCTCTTTCTCCAACAAACTCTTCGTTTATAGCTTCGCATAATGTGGCAAACATTTCTGATGGAGATTCTTTTGTTCTTAAACTTTCTAGTCAACTACTATACCATACTGACTATGTTCTTTGTAGTTTAAAAAGTTTGAGGATCTTCAATCTGTATTTAGGTTTAAGACGTCCATCATGCTTTTCTTCCTGAAATCCAATACTTCTTCTCGTCTTCTTATGCCATCTAGATTTAACTTATATCTAGTTTCACTTATTGGTTCTAAAGTGAGTTCTTTTTTATTAGGTCGATGATTTGGCATAACCCTTACTCCAAATCTAGCCGTTTTTTCTAAAAACTCTTTAGGTTTAACATTGGGTCTTTGATAGCTACATGATCCTTCTTCATATTTTTTATAATAGGATCTGTTTGCCTCATTTGTCTCTTCTAACATTATAGACGTTATCTCTTCCTCAACTTCATTAAAATCTAACACCTTTTTACCAACAATTTTATCTACTCTTCTTTTGACTTCGTCAATGGGTATTGTTTCCATATCTTTTAATTTTATTAATCCCATTTGTTGATACATTTCTTCTTCTTCAGTACCATATTCAGATTCTTCACTACTCGTAATACCAGATTCTTCCATGATATTTTCTAGTAACTTAGAGTTATTCTCTATTTCATGATTCATCATCTTCAGGTTCGGTTTTCTTTTCAAATTTTAAGTTGGGGACGGAGAATGTTTTTGATGAGTTTTGATTTTGAATGGATACATATGTGGAAACAGAGTCGGTCCTTTACCTACTATTGTTTTAGTAATAGCACCTTGGTGTCTAATTTCGTTAGTAAGTGCAATAGCAATTTTTTGGTTTTCTTCTAGGTGGATGTTTTGGACTAAAGTAAGCTCTTCTCTAATTTTTTGAATTTTCTCACTTAATCTAAAAATACAACTTTTTAAATCTGCGATATCGTCGACAATGGTATTTAATATAGCTTCATAATGTTTTCAGCCAATTTTTATATGTTTAATATGTGGAGATTCTCGATTAGGATTTATTGAAAATTTCCAGCTTGTCGACTTGATAATTTGTCGTCTACAATAGCGTTTAGTATGGCTCTGATACCAAATTACAGGACCTAATCAATTTAAGCGGTACTAAGATAAAAGATATTTGATAAAGCTAATATTTTTAAATCTAAGGATATTTTTTATTATTTTTTAAAACTTATTAATTAATTTTGTAATTATCTTAGAATTACGGGAAAGAAATATAAATACTACAAATAAAAAGGAAAGAACTGTAAATAACTAAAAAGAAACCGGGCCGCTAAGCAAAAAGTGTCGGGCCGCTGAGCTCACCCAATAACTATATATTAGTGGCTAAGTTCTTCCTCATTTGAAATCCAATTAAACAAAAGTTTCTAATGCAAAGAGAACACCATATAAATGAGAATTACAAAACCAAAATGTGCTTGAAGCTTGAATTGGCTTAGACAGGCAGAATACATGGCAACACAATTACACTACATTATAGATTAAAACAAGACTAGAATATATAACACAGAACAACAGTTGTCCCTGTTCAACTAACAATTAGAAAAGCATTAACAAGAAAAATACCCAAGAAGTTCCAAGTTTTTTCCCCTTTACTTGGTAGGCTTGTCAGCATTTGAGGAAGAACCATACACATTTTTCAGCAAGTCTTGAATCTTGGAGTACATTTGAGAAGATTCATTTCCTTCGCTCCCGTGCACCGAACGAGAACTTTCCTGCAGTTTAATCTTCTGGAACAAATACTGTTTCTCAACCTCTGCTTCACTCAGCCTTTGTTTCAAATATCTACTAGCATAGTCTTCAGATTTATCAGACTTAGCGAGGGCAATTTTTTGTAGCATCTCAGCTTCTCGTCTTGCTTCGTCTGACTTGAGCTGAAACATGTCGGCTTCTGCCTGTTTCAGCTTCACAATGCTTTCGAGCTCGTCTATTTGTAGCTTTTTCCTCTGTCTCTCCATTTTCAGCTCTTGCACTTCTCTGGCTTTCTCTTCTAGTTCACGGTCGCAAGTGTCAAGGGAAATTCGGGCTTTCTTTAGCATTCTAAGTTTCTCATCTGCCACCATTTCCATCTTCCTTATTGCTTCTTGTACCACGTCTGCTATCTGTTTGCAGGCCTCCTGTGGGGCTATGAGTCTGCCTCCTTCACTGAGTTCTAGGGTTCTTGATGCTTCTAAGTCGAGCTCTGGAAGTTATAAGACAGACAACAAGAGGAAAATGATCAACAACAACAACCCGGACTGCCGGAACAGGCGGGGTCTGGGGGGTCAAGATGTACGCACCCTTGCCCCGAAATGATCCAGAAAACTATACTGTGGCTGAATCAGCAGGCATTGTACATGAGGTGTTTTAGAGTCCATAAGACCATATCAATTATCAATTTATCATCAGTTCAATAGTATTAGAGTGAAGGGTATTTGGATTATAGAAACTCCTCTTTCATGCATGATAAGTAAGAAACAAAAATCTTACAAGAAGCAAACTTTGGCAGACATGAATGAGACATGACAAATCAGACAAACCAAATAGAACGTGCCAAAACAAATAACTAGAATCAAGACAAAATGATTATGAAAATCCGCGAAATATAAATATAGAACCTCGTGTATTGGAGGAATTTTAAAAGGCTTTAGAAGAGGCAAGCATCAAGTTGCATCACTATTCTAAATAGGGTGTCCTATACTAATTCTACAGTTAAAAAAATTGTACTTAGAAGATGCATCACAATTTTATGAAAAAAATTGACATCTATAAACAATGGATTTACCTTGGAAGAACATGAGAATGAGTCTGCACACGGTTGTCTCGGGTACTCCAGTCTTCAATTTTTCTTTCAGCTCCTCACACTTCCAGAAGAGTTTCCTACCTTTGACATCCTCACTACCACGAAAAATCCTTCCTACTGTATCAAGTTCATTTAAAAGAGCGCCATTGTTCCAAGAGGGTGCACAATGTTGAAAAACGTCCTTAACCCAACCCAACAATTCAGACGTCCTATTGCAAGCTCTACATCTAAAAAGCATCTCAGGTTGCCCACTCCCACTCCTACTAGAAGTCCCCATACAAATCAGCCCGTCATGGATTGCACAATCTGTGTGAGTCCAATGAGAGCACAAATCACAACCAATCCACCGGCACGTGTTCACTTCAAAATCAAACTTTGTGCAGATCACACACATACAAATGTTGCAAAACCCGTTCTTAGAGCAAATTTCACAAGTACAGTCATCCACAGGGAGTGGGTTGTGGCAGGCTATGTTTCTGCATCTCTTGTACAGAAAAATCTCAGTAAGAGAATTCTGAGGTAGGACAACATTACGGTGCAAGAATGCCTGAATTCCCATCTTAATGGAAACCAGAATTTCTAGCTGCACACGGTGGGCTCTACTCAGATTTTTAGCTGTTAAATCTGATCTGCTCTGGACAAGTTGTTGTAACATCATAAACTCCTCTCTATGCTGAGAACTTCCTGTTCCTTCTAAGATTACTCTAAGCCCATTCTTTAGGTCTTCAAGACAATCATCGGGAAGAACTTGCATTTTCTCAGAGATGATGTCAACTCTTTCTTCTGCAATATTACGGAGCGTGATTTTGTCTCCGGTGAAAATTCGACGAACTACTGATTGTTCAAAAAGATCATTCTCCAGATTGATGTTATCTTGTTTCTTAAGCACAATTGCATTTGCATTCGGTGAGGTGTCACGGGAACTAGCACTCTCTGTTGGGGACTCCTGGGCCTGATGTGCTCCAGCAAGTCTAGGATCCATGGCACCAATATTATGCAGGTTCTACAAGTTGATAAGAAGTTCAGTTCTCCAAGTAGAAACAAGATGACATAAAGACCATTTCCTAGTATCAATTAAAAAACTAGGTCAGGAGCTAGGGTTAGCCTCAGTTGAGGTGTTAAGATAATGAATGATAGTCTAGTCTACCAATAACGACAGTAATGCAATGTTAACCTATTTTAAGTGTATAACAAAAATCCAAAAATCCAAATGAACAATTAACACAATCAAGGCCCCAACAAGGGAATAAACTGTACTGTATAGCGACGTATTTCTTCAGGCTGTTTCCTTCAACAATCTAGAAGAAGCCAAGTTGAAAGTTTAAAGCGGGTTTAAGACAAGTAAGCAGTACTAATTGCAGAAAACGGTTAAAAAAAAGGACTCAACACTAAGCTATGGTCTAATTAGGAAACATTTCAAACAGTCTTTGTTCAGGTTTTTGGGAATTTTTGGAAACAGTTTCAAAATCCAAATTCGATGCTAGACTCAAATAGATCGAAATACAAAACGATTCTCATCCAACATCTTCTTGCTCCAAAATTTCATCCTCAGTTTCAACGAAAAGTAGAAAAAGCATAAACAAGCATTCAGTGGATTCTTCAAAGTCTCAGCTCTAAATCAGAAAGGGAACAATAAAAGCAGCAGAGTTGAAATAGGGTATCGAGATCTACTGAAACAAAGTTAATGTGGATTTAAGCTATTACATCAGGCAAGAATAGAATCAGAAAAGAGAGGGGTACCTCAAAAACGTCGGAGATGAGAGGAGCCGGAGAAGACGAAGACCAAATACCCCGAAAATGGAGAAATCAGGACGGCAGAAGAGAGAGAGGAACACCCTTCTTTCCGGTGCCTCGAAGTAAACGGGTGACTTGCGTGAGTTTTTTTTTTTTTTTTTTGATATAATGACAGCGTGAGTTGAATAATAAAATGGTCTTAACACCTCAACTGGGTACAACTGGGTAAGAAAATGACTCAACCTCAACTGGGTAAACTGGGTAAGAAAATGAGTTTGAGTCGGGGACCTCGGGAACTAAAATTCTTCCAAAAATTTTATACTCAAAATTATCTTCCATCTAGATTAGATTAGTTGTCCCCGTCTTGCAGGGCACGACTATGATTCGATATTTTTTAGATATACTATAAAAAAGATATTTATAAAGAAAAATATAATATAAAATTTCATGTAAGTAAATTATTGCCCGTAATATGTATAAAAATTATTTTTTAAAATAGAATAAAACAAATTAAATATAGATTATTAAGTTTAAAATTGAGAATAAACATTATTAACATAAAATAATCTACATTGCTCATTTTCCTTGATAATATTTGATAAATAAGTTTAATTTAAAAGAAGGAGATAAAATATGAAGAAAATAAAGCAAAAAAGATATATTTTGAAAGTATGGAAGAGATGAGATTGAGCATATATATTTTATTGGCTTATAAGGAAAAAATCCAACCATTGATTAAAATTTTTTTAGTTAAGATATTATTTCCTACCAAAAATTAAGATATTATCTAAATTTGGGAAATAAAAATAAACTTTAATTAAGTAGAAAAAATTTGTCAAAATAATTAATATATATAGTAGATATGCTAGAAACTTCCAAAATTACAATTTTGATTCTTTCTAAAATATTGAATGATATTATAAGATTTGTTTCAAAAACTACCAATTTATTTGTATAATATCTATGAATTAATGAGGAGATGACACATGTCAAAATCTGATGTGGCGCATTTTAGGAATGACATGTGACAAAAGATGATGTGGCGCAATGTGATGGCTCCAAACCTTATTGCTTTTATATATATAGTAGATTAGGATATACAGTAAGATATAAATAATATAGAAAATATAATCTTGTTTTAAAACTAAAATTTTAAATTGTCGAAATAGTCAAGCACTTTTTCTGTGTGCATAAAGATTTCTCGTAGATTTTTATTAAAAGGTTAAAAAAATAGCACGCATATTTTTTTTGAAAAATTTGTTTCCAATGAACGCATGCAGTCTGTGCAATGGTTTCGTCTTGGATGTGCATCAAAACTAACTCTATATGCATCAAAACAAGTTATTTGAGCATAGATTTCGATTTTTTCTATAATCTTTAGTCATGTGTATGAATCTTATAGTTAGCTAAATTTTAATGTGAATACCATTATTTTTTATGCGTATGCAAATTTTGGTTGTTTTGATGCACATATATAAATAAAACTACTTTTGTGCACTGATTTCGTCTTGTATGTGCAAGTGTGCAACAAAACTAACCTTTTTTGCATCAAAACTAGCTATTTTGTGCATCGATTTCGATTTTTTTTACGTTATTTATGTGCATGAATAAGGTTGATCCTTATATTTTAGTTAGTATTGAGGCGAAATACATATACAGGTCCCTAAACTTACACGATTTTTGCAACCGCATCCCTTTACTTTGGGGGTTTCAAATAGGTCATTATACTATAAATATTTTTGTCTTTTAAACAAAAATTTCTGATCTGGCAAAATGCGTGTACACCAGTCTCCAAATTG
Organism: Fallopia convolvulus; assembly: GCA_964016875.1. Lineage (NCBI taxonomy): Eukaryota > Viridiplantae > Streptophyta > Magnoliopsida > Caryophyllales > Polygonaceae > Fallopia > Fallopia convolvulus. The sequence continues at coordinate 12,158 of CAXHJU010000037.1, forward strand.
CGCGTAAGATGAGAATTTTTTATAAATTTTTTTCTTTTTTTTTTCTTATTCTGATTTTTTGATAATGTGGATTTTTTCTAGTGAGGCCTCCAAAACCCAATTCGCCCTAATCTTCGCCCTCCTCGTCGCCTCCTGCTACGCCCAAGCCCCCGCCGCATCTCCTCCCACAACCGCCTCATCTCCGCAGCGATCCACCGCGTCTCCTCCCACAACATCTCCGCCTCCAACCACTGCCACGCCTACGCTTGCTCCCACCACATCCACTCCTCCCCCAACGACCACTCCCTCCCTAACCCCCGTCGCATCTCCTCCTTCTCCGACGCTCGTCTCTGCTCCATCCCCCGCACCAACAACCTCCTCCCCAACCGCAAACCCGTCTTCCTCCCCCTCCGCCTCCTCCTCTTCCTATCCCGCCTCTTCTCCACCAGCTCCACCACCATCGGACGACATCGGCTCTTCCCCCACGCCTTCTCTTGACAGCAGCAACCCCGCTCCTAACGTCGCCTTCTCCCTCTCCAAGGCCGCCATCACCGGCACCGCCCTTCTCGGATCTATCGTCGTCGTCTTCATCATCTGAGACCTCCGGAATGTTCCCGAGATTTGTTAGATCCAAACTTCTCTAGATTAAGACACTCTGAGATTTAATTTTAATTTATTCTCTCCCTTCATTAATTCTATAATTTTTACTTTTTCCAATGATTGTTTTGTTGGGATTTACTCAATTTATTTCGAGCTCTTTTGTTGAATGTTCATGATGATGGCGTGAGATTTGTTGAATGTTCATATGACAATCGGAGAGAGGTGGGAATAGAGGAGGAGATCAGGTGTCGAGGTGGCGGCAATGGAGTTGGATTTTGGGAGGCAGAGGGCAAGGGTTGCTGCTGCTACTGGAGGCAGTTGATGGTGGCGTGGATGGTCTGGAGTTGGCGGAGGAGGTGGTCGGGGACGTCGACGGAGTTAGAGTCCATAACCCCCATCTCCATGAATTCACTTTAGTGGTAAAAGATAAAAAGGAAAAATTGATATTTAATAAAAAAAGAATTATGTATTATTCTTTTATTAAAATTGTTTAGATTTATCTATGTGGCATCTACATGTCATCTATGAGGCACCTATGTGGCAAAATATATTTACACGTCAGCGCGAGTGGATTACACACAAGTGGAACTTGTGTTATTAGTGTTTAAATGACAAAAATATGTATAGTACAAGGACCTATTTGAAACCCCCAAAGTAAGAGGATATGGATGTCAAAATCGTCAAAGTACAAGGACCTATTTATGTATTTCGCCTTAGTATTGATGCACATGCATGTATAAGATGTACTTTTTGATTATTTCAATACACATTCGGCTAGTCTTGATGCAAACACATAAATAAAGCACACTTTTTTGGGGTATTTTGACGTGGTTTTGATGCAGAAACCCATATATATGCAAATAGTAGTTTATATTTTGATCTTGAATGTAAATTCGATCTTGTTGTAATAGCCTTTTGGATCTAATATAATACCGAGGTTTATGTTTAAAAATCTTTTGTTTCATATGAAAATAATTTTTGATGCAAGCTCCCATATCATTACGCTATTAACACAAATGATCTATAAAACTATGATTTGAAAAATTGAAAGTTGTATAAAATATGTACTACCTTCAAGAGATCTAGCCACTCAGTTGGTATTTGTTTTTAGAAAACTCTCGTGCTGATAACGTGTTGTGAAATTTTGGAGGAAACTTGTGAAATCTGAACTGATTTCCTTGATGATATTAATTACATTAATATGTACATGCTATTTATAGGACCAAGATTTTGGTTTGGTCTTTTGCCGTATGAAACTAAAAAGATACAAAGGCCATAAGGACCGTCAAGCTACATATTTACAAGTCGTATGAACTAAAGCCTATTAAAACAAAAATGTGTACTATAGAAAAGTATTACTATTATTTTATTATTATTTTTCCATAATATTGGGAGTTTTTTCTATTTTTCTAGTGACTTTCCAACTTCATGTTCTAGGATTTCGTTGTGTGCAATCGAATGAATCGATTCACGATTGTGTACGTCGTAAGATATTAATACGATCTAATTATGTGGTCCATATCACATTAGATTTATTTATGGAACATGTTGATTTGATAAGATAAGGATGAAAATAGAAGATATACTTTTCTATAAAAGTAAAGATATATTTATTATTGAGCAACTTTGATGATAGGTTGAAATATATCTTTAGAGAATTTTGGCCACTCTCTCTGCCTATTTAAGTGACCCGAGATTCATCATTAGTTCATCACGTTTTTTATAACTCACGAAAATATTAAGGTTAAGAGGCTAAGAGAGAGAAGGTGATATCCATAGCTTGGTGTCTTGTGATTATCGGATCAGATCTCATCATCCTCGTCCTCTCAATCACGATGTCTACTGGTATGTTTTTCGTAATTAAAAGCATGATAGAAGATCCTAATATTAATCATGATAAGGTTTAAGTTTACATGTGGTATCAGAGAGTTTTTAGGTTGAAGATCATTCTTTTATTTCGAAATTATAGAAGAATCATGTTAGTATCTTGTTTCCCGCCTTTATCTAGTTTGTTTCTTGCATGGTGTTTGAGTTTGATTCTGATTAAATCTTATAAGCATGTTTATATTATGTGTAATGCATGAGTTTATGGCCGAAAATTGCATAAAGAAAACCGAAATTTAGTATTGATTGGAAATTAGGGTTTTTTCCGCAATTTGTCGATATTGGTTTTCTGTGTCGGAGTTCGACGAAATTTGCATGGTCGATCGGAAACGGAGTGATCTTTCAAGGTCATTGATTTGCAATGAGGAGACCGGATTTTAGCCGAATTCCGTCGTTTAAGCCCTCAAAATCGCGTTTTTCGACTTTTCAACAATTATCGTAATGCTCAATGTTACCAGAATCCCGATCCGATTCTACGATTCTAGCGATCGTGCGATCCATAACACACAAAACGATCCACGATCCTAAGTAGAATCTTATTGGAGTAGGATCTTAAATGATTTAGAATACAATCTCGATTCGATCCTGATTTTACATACGATTCTGACGATCCTACAAACGATTCTAACGATCCTATAAAATGACAATTTTAACTATATATTATTAATAATTTTACGGTTAACGTATCATTTCCATTAAAATAGTTAACTAGTACATCCTACAACATTTTTAATAATCAAATTAATAAGGTTTATCATTTTCTTACTTAATATATAACAAAATATACAATCGATTAGGTTATTCTTGCATACTTTTAATTATAATGTAGGATCTTACGATTCAGCGATCCGATCTTACGATCCGATCCAAAAGACCCTCAACGATCCAAGTTAGAATCCCGATCCTAATAATATTGGTAATGCTATTTCATGATGATAGAAAATTCGTATGATGTTTTTACGAATTGCTTGTTGATCCTGGTAACATGTATAACCTAATGAAGTCATTATAAAAAATCGTCCTTAATTAATTGCTTGTTTGTTATGCATGTATAATACCGGGATTTACGTATTCTGAAATACAATATCATATTTTATTGTTTTGATATTCATCACAATGATAACACTTCAATACATGTATATTTTATTTCATTATTGAGTTACATTCATATTATCGTTTGCAATCTGCCACAGTAGATTCAAAGCATGTCTTGGATGTTAAATCATACGTGTTTGTATTTGATGTATTCTATCATCGAATGACATTCATATTATTGTTTGCAATCTGCCACAGTAGATTAAAAGTATGTCTTGGATGTTAGACTGAGTAATATTATTGATTGTTTTAATTCTTAGCATAGTGGTATACCCACAGGTAGACTATGCATCATAAGTAAAATATAACCATTAAGTAGATGATTCATTTATGTGATTGAGCATGTACATGATATCCACAAATACCATACTTGTTTAATTGTAGGATGTAAATCATTCGTGTACGTTCAAATCTTAGTCATGTATGTTACTTTTTTGCCTCGAAATTTAATTATTATGAGATGATTCCTTTATATACTGCAGTTTCTCAACCAGAACAGCTTAACTCCTTTGTCAACTCAGTTCCCACACTAGATGGGACTAACTATAATGAGTGGAAAGAACATGTGGAGTTTTACTTGGGTGTGCTTGAGATAGACTCGGGCTTGACTGTGGATAAGCCAGTTGAACTTACGGCTGAGTCCACAGATGAACAGAAACTTGCCCATAATGCTTGGACTAAAGCCAATAAACTGTGCTTGAAGTTCCTACGTCTCACCGCTGCATCCAACATTAAGTCTTCAATTCCTAAAAGTGATACCTAAACCGCTAAGGGGTACTTACAGATAATCACTGAACGCTTTAAGCCTGGCGACAAAGCTGTTGCTGGAAAACTTATGGCTGAACTCACCACTGCCCGTTATGATGGTACTAAGACCATGCAACAACATGTACTTCACATGGCTAACTTGGCTGCAAAATTGGCTAAATTGGGCATGAAAGTAGAGGATTCATTCCTAGTCCAGTTTATCCTCAACTCTTTGCCTCAACAGTATGGTCCCTTTCAGATTCATTATAACATGATTACGGAAACATGGAATGTGAATCAATTGACCAATAAGCTGGTTCAAGAAGAGGCTAGAATTAAGCAGCAAAGCAGCCATGTACCTAACATGCATGGGAATGGGAAGAACAAATTCGGAAAGAAAAATAGGAAGGACGTTAAGAAAAGTTCATCCAATCATAATAACTCTTCCAACCAGTCCAGTCAACCTACACCAAAGAAAGCTAAGAAGAATGATAATTGCCATTTTTGCAAAAAGAATGGGCACATTCAGAAGGATTGCGTAAAGCGCAGAGAATGGTTCGAAAAGAAGGGTAAGCCTTTGGCTTTTATGTGTTTTGAATCAAACTTAGTAGAAGCACCTTCTAATACTTGGTGGATTGATTTAGGATCTAATGTTCACGTTTCAAACTCGATGTAGGGATACCTTACAACTCGGAACACAAGTCCAAATGAAGCTTACCTTTACATGGGAAATAGGATGAAAGCACCAGTAAAAGTCATTGGAACTTTTCGTTTAGTTTTAAGTACTGGTTTTCATTTAGATTTAGAGAATACTCTTTATGTTCCTACAGTTTCTCGCAATTTGATTTTGCTTGTCTAAACTTGATTTTGATGGCTTTTCTTCATCTACTGGTGATGGAAGTTTCAGTTTGTTTAAGAATAAGGATTTAGTTGGTTCAGGATTTTTAGTTAATGGTTTATATCAAATTACTCTGGATAACTCTTTTTCTGAATCCCTAGTAACCTTGCATCCTAAAGTGAATTTGAAACGTAAAAGGTCAAGTGAAAGTTCTGCTTTTTTGTGGCATGAGAGGCTCTGTCACATATCCAGAGAAAGAGTTAAGTTATTAGTGAAAGAAGAGATTCTTCCAAGTCTTGACTTTACTGATTTTGAGGTTTGTGTAGATTGCATTAAGGGTAAGCAAACTAAACATACCAAGAAAGGAGCCACAAGAAGTACTGAACTGCTTGAAATTATACATACAGACATATGCGGACCTTTCGATTATCCATCTTTTGGTGGAGAAAAATACTTTATTACCTTTATTGATGATTATTCACGTTACTGTTATCTTTACCTTTTGCATGACAAATCTCAATCTGTGAATGCAGTAGAATCCTACATAACAGAGGTTGAGAAACAATTAGCTAAAGAGGTGAAAATCATTAGGTCTGATAGAGGTGGTGAATTTTATGGAAAATATGACGAGTATGGACAACTTCTTGGTCCTTTTGCTAAACTTCTTGGAAAATTAGGGATATTACCTCAGTACACAAAGCTTGGTTCGCCATGGATGAATGGTGTTGCTGAGAGACGTAATCGTACACTTTTGGAGATGGTTAGGAGTATGTTAAGTAATTGTAATTTGTCCATATCATTGTGGATGCATGCTCTTATGACTGCTGTGTATATCTTGAACTGAGTTCCCAGTAAGGTTGTTCCAAAAACACCATTTGAGTTGTGGAAAGGATGGAAACCCAGTTTGAGACATTCACGTGTTTGGGGATGTCCAGCAGAAGCACACATTTATAACCCACATGAAAGGAAACTCGATGCAAAAACCATAAGTGGGTTTTTGATTAGGTATCCAGAAAGATCAAAAAGGTATAATTTTTACTGTCCTAATCATAGTACCAAAATTGTAGAGATCGGTAATGCTAAATTCATTGAGAATGACGAAGTCAGTGTGAGTGATAAAGTCAGAGAAGTGGTCATTAGAGAGATTCGGGCACCAATACCAATCCACGTGCCCGGAATTTCGGCTGACAGTATTCTACCTAATGTTGTTGGCCCAACCAATAATGTAGAACCAATTGTCAATGACCATGCACTCCATCATGAGCCTATCGTCATTGAATCGAATGTGAATGCAGCACCTGAAGTAGTATTAAGAAGGTCCACAAGACCTCGAAGGCCAGCTATTTCAGATGATTTTATACTGTATTTCCAAGAATGTGAATTTAACATGGGATTGGAGAAAGATCTCGCTACGTATTCACAAGCCATGAAAAGTGAAAATTTTGAAAAATGGATTGATGCCATGTTTGAAGAGATGAAATCAATGGCCACAAATAAGGTCTGGGAATCAGTCGATTTACCAGAAGGACATAAGAAAGTCGGTTGTAAGTGGGTCTATAAGACCAAACGCGGCTCTCTTGGTAAAATCGAACGACATAAAGCTAGACTCGTGGCCAAAGGATTCCATCAAGAAGAGGGCACCGGTTATAATGAGACCTTCTCTCCAGTTTCTAAGAAGGATTCTCTTCGAATAATCATGGCGTTAGTAGCTCATTTTGATCTAGAGTTACATCAAATGGATGTGAAAACGGTATTTTTGAATGGAAGTTTAGAAGAAGGAGTCTATATGGCTCAGCCAGAAGGCTTCATTATAGATGGAAAGGAAAACATGGTCTGTTTGTTAAAGAAGTCGATATATGGATTAAAGCAATCTTCTCGACAATGGTACCTTAAGTTTCATGATACCCTTACCACCTTTGGGTTCATTGAAAACATAGTTGATCAGTGTATATACCTGAAGATCAGTGGGAGTAAGTTTGCATTTCTGGTTCTATATGTTGATGCTATCCTAATAGCAAGTAGTGACTTTGGCTTATTACGGGAAACCAAAGACTTTCTTTCTCAAAACTTTGAAATGAAAGATATGGGAGATGCTTCCTATGTGAGTGGGATAGAAATATTCCGTGATAGATCACGTAGGATTTTAGGATTGTCTCAAAATGCCTATATCACAAAAGTTTTGGAAAATTTTGGCATGACGTCATGTAATCCTAATGTTGTTCCAATTCAGAAAGGGGACAAGTTCAGCTTAAGTCAATGTCCTCAAACTGAGTTAGAACATGATCGAATGAGAAACTACCCTTATGCGTCTCTTGTAGGGAGTTTGGGATATGCACAAGTTTGCACTAGACCAGAAATCAATTTTGCAATTGACATGATGAGTCGCTATCAAAGCAATCTAGATATTGGTCATTTGAAAGCTTCAAAGAAAGTGTTGAGATACTTACAAGGAACAAAGGAACTTATGCTCACATTTAGAAAAACTGATCACCTTGAGGTGGTTGGCTACACGGATTCATATTTTGCTGGATGTGTGGACACTGGGAAGAGCACTTTTGGTTATGTGTTCATGCTAGCTAGTGGTGTTGTTTCATGGAAAAGTTCCAAACAGCCCATCATTGCATCATCCACTATGGAGGCCGAGTTCGTAGCATGCTTTGAGGAATCAATTCACATCATGGTTGCAAAATTTTCTTTCAGGGCTTACAATCATGGATTCCATTGCTAGGCCGCTGAAAATTCTTGTGACAACACCGCAGCTATATTCTTTTCAAAGAATGATAAGTATTCTAAAAGTATAAAACACATGGAGTTGAGTTACTTATCAGTCAAGGACGAAGTTCGGAAGAAGAAAGTGTCAATTGAGCATATCAACACTCGTGCTAATATAGTAGATCCATTAACGAAGGGATTACCCCCTAAGATATTTAAGCAACATGTTGAAGCAATGGGTCTTGAGGATGGTCACTAATATTGTTTCCCTTTATCTTTATTCTCATGACTTTATGGATTGCTACGTGTTTTGTTATGACATTGATTTTGAATATTCATTATAACAACTTCTGATATTTTTGTTTCCTATTATGGATTATTTATGTACATATTAAAGCAATGCATGATAATTGATAACATAACTAGTATTTCTTCAAGACATTAATAGGGACCATTATGTTTACTTTTACTTATATAGACTTAGTTGTTTTGGCTATCAATTAGTGGTACATGGAAGGGACTACATTCTTTAATTAATGTAGAACCGCTATGATCCTAATTGATGATTCAAATCAACTAAGGGTAATTAAGATAAGCCTATTTCATCATCAAAAAAAAGATAAGCCTATTAAGCATATCAATTCAGCATTTATGCGTGCCTTATGTTTGTTCCTATATGACCATTTAAGTATTTGTCATATGGACCAAGTGGGAGAATGTAAGATATTAATAAGATCTTATTATGTGGTCCATATCACATTAGGTTTATTTATGAAACATGTTGATTTGATAAGATAAGGATTAAAATAAAAGATATAATTTTCTATAAAAGTAAAGATATATTTATTATTGAGCAACTTTGATGATAGGTCATATATCTTTAGAGGATTTTGGCCCCTCTCTCTGCCTATTTAAGTGATTCGAGATTTATCATTAGATCATCACGTCTTTCATAACTCACGAAAATATTAAGGTTAAGAGGCTAAGAAAGAGAAGGTGATTTCCATAGCTTGGTGTCTTGTGATTAGCGGATCGGATCTCATCATCCTCGTCCTCTCAATCACGTGTCTACTGGTATGTTTTTTGTAATTAAAAGCATGATCGAAGATCCTAATATTAATCATGATAATTATGATAAGGTTTAAGTTTACATACGTATCTTTGTGTACGTATCTTCTTCTTTCTTCCTACTACGTCTAATGAAAACAAAAGTGAGTTTGGTTCAAATGAAACAAATTCTTATCCTAAAACGTGAAACGAATACACTTTTCCTAATTCATAGTGCACTTTTCATACAAAAGTGCATTGTAAAATCTATACATCCCTAAGTAAGGAGGAACAATTGTGAATAGTAACCAATCTATGCCGTTCATTATTTAGCTATAACTTAAAAGTTATCGTGCGGTTGTGTGCCTCTCTCACTTTTCCGCCGCTTTTTTATTTCCTTCAGTTTTTCCATTTCACTGACTCCCTCTCCCCGTTTCTTCTTCAATTGCCTCAGACTCCTCATCTCTCTCATTCTTATTCTTCTTCAGTCCGCTTATTCACTTTCAAGCGCTCTCTCCACTGGTTCAATCTTCGGGTGAGCTTTCTATCTCCTTCTTTAACTTTCGACCGCCTTTTGTGTTGCGTGAAGCTAGGTTATATTTGAGGTTGGTTGTTCTTAACATTTCTCTCATTTTTGGGGTTTAGCAGACCTAGGTCTAATTTCGTTTTTGTTTTCCCTTGCTTGGTTTGTACGTACAATTTTCCAACTTGGCCTCTTTCTTGTTATCATTAATTAGTATTAGATTCATATTGCACTGAAGGTATTTGATGAAATGCCCAAAAGAGATTTAGTGAAATTAAACTGATAAGAGTGTTTAATCTAAATTAATTGCTTGTCGGTTGTGTTCTTCTTGAGTAATTTCGCCATTCATTGAAGAAAGTGGAGATGAAGAGCTTTCAATGCTCCCCTGGTAGATGATAGTGAATTATCAGGACAAAATCTGTTTTCGTTGCCTTACAATAGTGAATAAGGCAATTGGACTTGGTGGCTGCCATTGGCTTGTAATGTTCGCTCAGATTTCTTTTCTTATTTTTTTTTTCTATTCTAGCCTATTCTTGTTGGACTTGGAGGGTTACATTAATCATGCTCAAGTCATATGATCAGAAATTAAGTTAATGGAGTAGTTTGCCTTTGTTTTTATGTTGCATTATGTTAACTGATATTTTGCATTTTTTTTGCCTTTTGTGTGATCTAATATGGGAAATTTGGCCACAGTGCAATAAAAGAATTGCCAAATAGGCTAGAGTTGTTCAACTGAATTAGTTTCTTCTATTTTTTGTATTTCAGTTTTTTGTATTGATTTTGCTTTGTCCCATATTTGAAGAAGTATTTTTTTTGCTCAATTTTTAATCATGATATAATATATGTGTTGTTTTCGATGAAATATCTAGGACAAGTACAACATCTACCTAGAAATTGTGATAGCATATATATCATTAAGCAACTGTTGTTGATTATTAATGATGGTTCCAACTTCCTAGACTTTTAGTTATGCTTGATGGAGCAGGTTTTTTTATTTGGCCCCTGTTATTCCCCTTAGCTATATGAAGGCCAGCATAAAAACCAATATTGAGGCCTTGAGGGAATTTTATTAGTAAGCATTGACTATTCCTTTCTTTGTTCACTGCTCAAATATGAAAGTTGTTGATTTACATTTGTAGTCCTTTTATCTTTGTTCTTGTTGTGAATTGTTGTTCACCTTGATGTTTGTGTTTAGAGTGTATATTTATTTATGTATACATAATTTGATATATAGTCCTTCAGCTTGCTCCAACCCGTGAAAATTAAGTTCTTATTATGAGATATTATTGGCGATAGAAGACCTTGGCCCTAACACCTTTTCTTCTTAATTGTCATTTCTCAAATTGGCACTACGGACTTGTTATATAATGGTTTAAAGGTTATTTGTGTAATGTTAAAGTAGGTGAGGAACAACTAGGAGAGGCTTTGAGGGGAAAAGATATCATCATCATCCTTGCTGGTGTTCCAAGAAATCTTGGAATGGCACGTGATGATCTCTTCAACATCAATGCTGGCGTTGTTCAGAGTATTTGCACTTCCATTGCCAACCATTCAAATAACCTAAATTTTGACAACTGATTTGGCATATGATCTGCCCTTGTAAACATGTTCAATAACCCAGTGAACTCAACAGTGATTATTGCTGCTAAGATTTTTGAGAAGGTTGGAACATATGATGTTATATGGTGTGACTACTCTTGATGTGGTCAGCCAAAACTTTCTATGCTTAGAATGCAAATGTCACTCTTAATGTGGAATGAATTTACATCATTTGGCAACCCACTTCATTATTGGAGCATTTCCATCTAAAATTAGCATGCTCATGTAACTACAACCAATTTTTTTCATCGGATCCCGGTAGAGAGGGCCAACTCCGTATGAATATGTAAGCTAATATTAGCTAATATTTACAAGGAAAAGGAATAGAGTACATAATAATGCACTAGGAAAATGCAGCCTCTTTTTTCCTTACTGAATTGAGTTATACGTAATAATAGATCACTTGTGTAAAATACAACCTCTGATAAATTATTTCTATGCAAAATTGCCTCAATGTGCTTCACACGTTAAAAATTATTTCTATGCAAAATCAAAATCCTCAATATGCTTCCCCGTGCTTCGCGCCGGCCACAAATCTAGTAAAAAAGTGTAATACGAAAAAGTACCCTACAAAAAGTACGAAAAATGCAAATCCGAAAAAGTGCACTCCAAAATAGAAAAAGTGCACTACAAACTAAAAAAAATAAAAAGTACACTACAAACTAGAAAAAATGCATTCGTTTTAGAATAAGAGTTCGTTTCACGATAAGAGTTTATTTCATTTAAAACAAATTCAACAAAAGTATGTGAATCAAGAAAAAAAAACCACAATTACGCACTCTAAATTAATCACAATCTATATTCGACCGAAAAAAAAAACATTAATCACAAACTATAACAACAAACAAGCTAATAGCCTAAAACTGATTCAAATAAAAACACAAACACAACATTCAAGTGTACATATATATATTGGGTACTCGATCAATCTCATTTATGATCCTACTAGTGGTGCATTAAGATTGAACAAAATAAAAAATAAAAAAAAGGTGATAAAAACTAATTAAGATTTAGTCTTGGATTTAGATTTGGATTTGACACAAGACTTGACGAATTGTTTGAGCTTCTTGGTAGGGGTGCTTGGTTGATGATGATCCTCTTGCAAGCTTCCTCCTCCTCCGTTGTTATTGTTGTTGTGGCGTTGCTCCATCATCTCCTTCTCCATCTGCAAGCACACCTGCACGTACGTACAATTAGCCTATCTAATTATTAACACTTTGATTAAACGTACGTAAAGAAGAAATATTAGTTTAATAAGGGATATATAGGACGTTGTGACGTGACGTGCCTCGAGTACGCGATCCTCCAAATGGGAAAGCCTATAAAGGAGGGTGCCCTTGTGTTGGGTCTCGGAAACGACGTCGTCCAGGGGGCGGCAGTGCTTGAAACTCTCGTGCAGGCTGGTGGAGGAGCTCCGGCCGTCGCTGCAAGTGGAGGGGGAACCGGACGACGACTCCCATGGCGATGAGCTTCCTCGACTCATCTCTTCCAAATGCCTCACCACGTTGTCTAGCCGATTCATTCGGCATATAATCGGGGGCTGTTGCTCCACCACCGTCGCCATCTTCTATCTCGATCTCGCTCAATTCTCTTCTAGCTTAAGCTTGGTCGATCGAACTTGAGTTTGCTTATTCTTCAACACGTACTAGCTCTCGTAGATCGGTCGAATAGCTTATTGGGGGTACGTAGGTCTTGTAATCCACAAGTTGTACGTTACATATGTATTTTATAGAGAATAAACATTGATTGTTGTTGTTGATCATGGCTACTTATTTGTCTGTAGCTTGCCACGTATCCTTCTCCGAACATATGTGTCACCGTAATGCTCTGCCACGTGGGATCTACTTTCACCGCACAATTTCGAAGCTAATCGGTTGAGTTTCGGCTTGAGTGTTGTCCAGTACCCGCCGCCTACCAGGCCCAATTAGCGTAAGCTGCAGGCACTTGTGTTGATTTAAAACAAGAGTTTTTGATGTTATGCCGATTCGGCAAAATTAATTCACCTAAAATGGGGAATCGATCTTCCTGGACTTTGTTCTAACAATTAGTTGGGCCGAAAAAGGGCCTTCATTGAGTATGTCTATGGCTTTGAGCCTCAGTGAATTGTAATATTTCATCCCCAAATCATTAAAGCTCCTTTTTATTTTCGGTGAAAAGAGGGTAGAAACTCTAAGGCCTTCGTTAGCAAAAGTGGTAATTTAAAGAAAATGGGAATTGAGGGTGACAATTGTTTTGCGCGGATTAATCACGTAAACGTATTATCCGCTAAAATAGGTGAATCTTAGTCGCAAATCAAGTTAAACATGTAAACACGTTAAAATATACGAAGTAAAGTGGATGATAGATAAGGAATTTCAGATAGCAATATTGATATAAGATTGTAAATGAAGGAATTTAGAGGTACTAAGTATCCAACCTCCTCTTCCTCCTCCGTATCAACCTCTCTTATACCTAGATAGAAGAAGCCGTTGACCGTCCTCCAACGTGCCCCCAGAGATTTTGCTATCATTATCATTTACTCCATGAGTCGTTATGCCCGTCTTTCTCGCCTTTCATTAACGCCTAGCCGGTTTTAATCTGGGAATGGGCTTGCGTCTTTATCTACATAGCCCAAAATGAATCGGCACAACAATACCCCCTTAAAAGCCCGCTCGAAATTCCCTACAGAATTTTCAAGGGGTTTTGAAATTGACCTTGGAAACCGAAGCACATTAGAAGTCTCATCGACATGTTCTATTTATTGCAACTTAGAATCACCACAAGCCACACCTCAATTTTTTCTTTCCAGCTGGTACGTCTCCTTCTGCCCTGATTTCTTCTTCCTCTAGCTCTGTTTCATCTCCCTTATTTTGCTATGAGTGATACCGAGTCCTCTTCTAGCCAAATTTCCCGTTGTTATGAGCCTAAAGAACCTAGACCTGGGTTCCTGTTCAGCGGAACCGGAGGGGAACCGGTCGGAACCGAAATCGGAACCACAGTTCCGGTTTCCAATACGGTTCCGGTTCGTCCACCCCCGGAACCGAACACCGCGAAATGAAAACCGCGATCGCGGCCCATTGGACCGAGACCGCGGTTTTCATTCAGAGGTAAGAAAATAGACTTTTTTTAAATATTTCCAGAACCGAAACCGAAACCGGGAGAAACCGGCTTCGGAACCGGAACCGGAACCGGAACCGGGGAACCATCCCATGCCCGGTTTCGATTTCGGTTCCTTGGTTCCGAGGAACCGGAACCGCCGGTTCCGGAACCGGACCCAGGTCTAAAAGAACCCCCAGTCTTCATATCTTCTCGCATTCTTCCCTTTATGCACCAAAAAATTAGTTCTTCCTCCGATCCTGCCTCCTTTGCTTTGTCAGTCGATTTTCCTGCATATGTTGTGGTGTACACACCGGACAAGGCAAATGGGCGACTCTTTCAACGAGGATTGTGTGTGCTTTTATGAGTATCCCTTTCGAATAGGTCACCGCTTTCCCTTTTCCTCTCTTGTAACTAATTCTCTGTTCCACAAACAACATCCCCTTCAAAGCTAAAGATCTCGTAGCAAAAGGTTTTAACCAAGATCATGGTAAGAATTACAAGGTAACTATCTCACCAATTGCCAAAATTACTACAATTAGGTTGTTTCTTGCTCTTGTTATTGTCAAGTCATGGCATGTGCACCAGCTTGATAGTAACAACATATTTCTTCATGGTTAACTTGAAGAATAAGTTTATATGTTTCCATCACAATGCTATAAAAAAAGCTCTACTGGGCCAGGTATACAAACTCACTAAGTCTCTTTATGGACTCAAACAGACTTCTCGACAATGGAATTTTGAATTGTCTAAGCATCTTGTGAATTTGGGATGATAGTCTTCGTATGATTATTCTCTTTTCACAAGGAAAACTCCTAAAGGCAGTGTTCTAGTGCTTATATATGCAGATGGTCTCATCATTAGTGGAGATGATGAGGATATGATAAAATTTGTCAAGAATTCTTTACATGTTGTTTTGGGTAGGGTAATTGCACTAACGCGTTACCTGCTAAAATAGGGGAAATCCTAACCAAAAAACAGTCTTAACACGTTATGAACTAAAGACAAGATGTAGAATCAAATGAAGAGTAGAGGACGAGGAATAAGCAAGTAATAATGCGTAAATCGGGACTTGTAATTATGGATCAATCTCTGAAAAATATATGAGAGCACTCGAATGGAAAAAGAATGATTCAACAAAGATGATTTTGACTTCTAGTTTTTGTCTTTAGAGCTCGTGCCCATCGTGCCTCCATTTCCGCCTCATCTTCGCTTTATAGTGCTTTCCTCCCTTCGGACCGTTGGTGGGGTGCTCGCCGTATCCCGGGGATTTCGCCACCGGTATGAATGAGGTAGCCATTGAGGTGAGTAAATGCCGAATCCGAGATCCTCGCCATACGTGGACTAATTCTTCGGCCTTCTCCTTTAGCCATTATTCTGGGCTGGGCATCCTGGGCCTTCGACGTTCTTTCTAGGCTTAGATTTAGGAGGGCCCAACAATACCCCCATCAAAAAACCGGGAAAACTCCCTCCACCACTTTCCTAGGGTTTTTGATTTTGAGTCTCGGAAGTTGTAGCGAGTTATGTCACGTCCAATCAACCCTTATTTATAGCAGTTATGATGGCCTTTCGAGACTTCATCTTGTGTCTTCCAGTGTCCAGGTACGTTCCCTTCTATTTTGCTTCTTCATCTTCAACCTTTGCTCTTCCCTTCTCTATGGCTACTTCTAGTTCCTCTTCCCTTTACTGTCTTGAAACCACCATTCCTCCCTCTCTGACCTCTTCCGGTTTCCTCACCTCCTATCATCGGAGGGATAGTACTTCAGAGGACCCCCATATCTTCGTCTTCTCTGCGGGCTTCCCTTCGCATGCAGAGGTGTTCTTTCCTCCCCCTGGCGTCCATGCGGATTTCTATGCCGACGATTGGGTGTGCTTGTATGAGTACCCTTTTCGTATTGGCCACCGTTTTCCGTTTTCTCCTCTAGTCGTCGATTTTTTGTCTACCCTCAATGTTTCTCCGGGGCAATTACTTCCCCAAGTCTGGAGACTTCTACTTTCCATTGATCAATTGTGCTCCTCTCGGGGTCTTCCCTTCAAAGCTACTGACTTTTTCTTGAATTACCGCCTTTCCAAAGGCGGTCCGGGCCGTTTAACTTTAAAAACCTTCACAAATAAATCTGACCTAGTCTTTAACATATCAAAGTCTGACCGGGGCTGGGCTGATAAGTTTTTCTTTGTGAGGTTGTCTTCTCTAGGGATCAATACGTCTTTCTTGAGAAGTCGTTGGCGGTCAACAGGTAGTGTTTCCCTCTTGTACTTGTTGGTCTCTATTCAAGTCTAACTACTGATTGTTTCTTGTGCAGAGTGTCTTGCTACTCCTCAACCCCGCAAAGTGTCATCTCAAGTTATCTCCCACATCGAGGCTCTCTCGTTGGAGGAAAGATCTTACCCTGAATTAGTAAAAGCGTGTATTGCAGAGCCTGAAGATACCGAGATGTCGAGTAAGCTACGTCTTTCTTTTACCCTTTACGTTATTGATTTTTCCCCTGGTAATCTCTTTGTCTCTTTGCTAACAGGTTCCAGGACCACCTGTTCCACTACTGCACTTACCACTATGGAACGAGTAGAGGCTCGGAAGAAGAGGAAGGCTGAATCAACTTCAACTGCGGATACTTCATTAATGGTCTCTGCCCCAAAGAAATCTTCCGAGGCTCGGATTTCCTCTCCTAAGAACAAAACCAGTTCGAACCTTTCCGATCTTCCAAAGATGATGATGTCTGTAGACATGGCCGCGGAAAAATGTCTGAACTCCTTGGCGCCTCTTCACGTGGACTGTTCTCGAGGCAGGGAAAATCCACCTTCTTTCCCGGAATTCTTCGGCGAAATTCTTGCAGCACAATGGCAGGTATGTTTTCTTCAGTTGTTGTTATTCCATGGTCTACTCTTTGCATGATTCTCTGCTTTTCTGTGCAGGGCTTGCAACTTTCACTTTCCGCTTTCGAAGCCTTTAAGGACTTGCCGGACCAGCTAGCTCAAAGCAGGATCAACCTTCAACTCGAAAAGGATAGGAGTACTATCTTGGAACATGAGAAGGCCGCTCTGGAGAAGAAAGTGCGTGAATTGGTGGATAACTTCGAGAGGGTTTCGAAGGAGTCCAAAGAGTGGAAGGAAAGTTCACAATCTCTTCTGGTAAAGAAGCCGCTCTGGCTAAGGAAATCGAGGATACTGCGGATTACTAGTCATGTCGAACTCGGGTAGAGATGATGGAGGAATTCGCAGCTGGGAGGCACACTTCTTGGGATGTGGTGAAGGAAAGAGAGTTGTTCGAGAGTTTGTTCTCTGATGAAGTGATCGCAGCTAAGAAATCTTCGGTTATTGATGATATTGCTTATGTTGCCAAGGAGGTTGCTCAAGTGGAAATGGAGAACCAATCCAAAGAATGATCTTTTTTACTCTTTTGTACTCGTTAAACTCTGAACACTTTCCTACCCCCAGTATGTTGGGACTTTAAACTCTTGTTTTGTGTGGCCGCTCGTTCTAGGGCCTTGGTGTGGACATGTTTTTCCCCTTGTTGGTTTTTAGGGGTTTAAGTTTACTTGATGTTTTAGTATTTGCCATGGTCTTGGATCTTTTGTTGTCTTTTTTGCAGGTAAAACAGGTTTGTTGCGGAGGAATGAAGATTGATATGTTTGAGACAGACTAACTTGTTTGTAAAAATGTATAGTTTAATGGTAAACTTTCCGTTGTACAATGCTTCTTATGTAAGATGCAAAGAGAGAGAGAGAGAGAGAATAATGTACTTGTCTGAATGTAAATACTTGCAATAGATTTGTGAATCGCGTTACAAATATTTGGTGAAAACTCCTCTTGCTCTAGAGTCTTTGTTACATGTTCTCATCTCTCGCATCTTATTGACTAGTCGTTGTGTGCACAACGTTGCCTGATCATAAGACGAGGGCCTTTGTTTTGGCATGTAACGTCACAAGGCGTCCCTTGTTAGTTTTTTTCGAAACCGTTGTTGTCGTATGTATAAAGATGTAGTGATATAATGTGAAAGGAAAAAGTTTGTGAAATATACCTTGTCGCGATTCATGCGTTTTAAAAGTGATACAACTTCAAGTTCATCGCGTTCCAACTTCTGGGGATCGTCTTCCCATCTTGTGACATCAATTCATAGGCTCCTTGTCCTACGATCTTCGTGATCTGATATGGTCCTTCCTAGTTTGCCCCCAACTTGCCAGCATTCAATTCCTGCGTATTCTGGAAGACTTTCCTCAACACCCAATCTCCCACTTGGAACGCCTTCGCATTAACGCGTTTGTTGTAACTCCGGGCTACCCCCTGTCTATACGCTGCCATACGAACCGATGCCTCATCTCGTAACTCGTCTACCGTGTCTAAATGGTGTAACAGGTTAGGTAGGTTTGATTCTTCGGTAGTGAGTCCATATCGAACTGTAGGCAAAGTGACTTCTACTGGTAACACTGCTTGACATCCATAAACTAAGAAGAAAGGTGTATGGCCTGTGGCAGTCTTAGGGGTTGTTCGATCTGACCATAGGATAAGGAGTAACTCGTCTGCCCATTTCCCCTTTGCTTCTTTGAGTCGCTTCTTCAAGTTGTTGATGATCACTTTGTTACTTGCTTCTGCTTGACCATTGGCTTGAGGATAACGTGGTGTCGACATCACCAACTGAATGTTGTATTGCTGGCAAAATGATCTCGTCTTGTCACTGATGAACTGGGATCCATTGTCGCACACTATGGTGGACGGTATTCCGAATCTACTCAGGATGTTTCTCTTTATAAAAGAAATGACATGGGTGTCTTTGACTTCTTTGAAGGCTTCGGCTTCGATCCACTTGGAGAAGTATTCAGTCATTGCTAGGATGTAGACGCGTTGTCCTGAAGCTGGAGGAAGCTTTCCCACGATGTCCATTCCCCATTTCATGAATGGCCATGGGGAAGTTATAGGATGTAATAGCTCCGAAGGTTGATGTGGTATAGGTCCATGATGTTGGCACGCGTCACACTTGCGAGCAAACTCTACTGCGTCTTTGTTCATGGTAGGCCAATAATAACTCATCCTGCTCGCCTTCCTTGCTAAATTGCGACCCCCTGTATGATTTCCGCATTCTCCATCGTGTATGTCTTGTAACACCTTCTCTACCTCCTCTTCCTTTACGCATCGGGCGTATATTCCTGACGACATCCACTTAAACAAGATGTTATTCTTAACAGTGAAAGTGGAAGCTTTTACCTTAAGTCGTTGGGCTTCTTCCTTGTCGTCTGGCAAAACTCCATCTCGTAACCACTTTAGATAAGGGGTTACCCATGAACTGTCTTCATCAGAACCTCGAATCTCGAACATGTTTGCCTCCTTGATTATAGATGGCGCATCAAGGTACACGAAAGGTATCTTGT
This sequence comes from Fallopia convolvulus, assembly GCA_964016875.1. Classification (NCBI taxonomy): domain Eukaryota; kingdom Viridiplantae; phylum Streptophyta; class Magnoliopsida; order Caryophyllales; family Polygonaceae; genus Fallopia; species Fallopia convolvulus. The sequence continues at coordinate 31,620 of CAXHJU010000037.1, forward strand.
TGTACTCTCTTGGGTCAATTGCGGATCCGAGGTCGGCTAAGGCATTTGCTTGCGTGTTGGCATCTCAAGGAACTTGTTTTATCTCGAAATATTTGAAATGCTTTACGATCTCTTGAACTTTTTCCAAGTATGCCTTCATCTTTGAATCCCTGGCAACATATGAGTTCGTAACTTGATTTACAATAAGTAACGAATCGCAAATTACCTCGATCTTTTGTACATTCAAATCCTTAGCAACAAGTAACCCTGCAATAAGCGCCTCATATTCTGCTTCATTGTTAGTAGCTTTGAATGTACATCGAATAGCTTGGGCTATCCTATCCCCCTGTGGTGACTTCAGGACTACCCTCAATCCTACGCCAATCTGGTTCGATGCCCCATCTGTATGCATCAACCATTTGCCATTTCCTGTCACGTGCAATACATCTTGGTCTTCATGCTCTGAAGTGGTAGGAGTGAAGTCAACCACAAAATCTGCCAACGCTTGCGACTTCATTGCTGTTCTAGGCTCGTACATGATGTCATAACCATTTAAGTGGATCAACCATCTTGTTAACCGACCTGATAATTCTGGCTTTGACATAATACTCTTCATTGGATAATTAGTTCTCACAATGATAGAATGACTTTCGAAATAAGGACGTAACTTTATTGAAGTCATTACCAAAGATAGTACTAGTTTCTCCACGGGGGAATACCTGGTTTCCGCATCGAGCAATGTTTTACTTACGTAATAAATGGGCAACTGGTCTCCATTCTCTTCTCGGATCAAGACGACACTCACTGCTACTTCGGTCACGGCCAAATACACATATAACTTTTCGCCTGGCTTGGGTTTAGATAATACCTGCAGGTTAGACAAATAATTCTTCAATTCCCCAAAGGATTTTCCATGTGCCTCCGTCCACTCGAACGACTTGTTTTTCTTCAGAATGTCGTAGAACAATTTGTTTCTATCTGAAGATCGTGATATGAACCGGTTCAATGCAATCCCGAAGATCTTCCGTAGCTCTTTATGCGTTGGAGATTTCCTGACTATGGGTTGATGCTTCTTTGCCTAAAATCTAGGTCCAACAATACCCCTAAATGCAATTTCAAAATTTAAACTTCAAATTTCGAAAATTGCATTTAAGTTGATAAGACGTTTGGAGATGCCTTGGAAAACGGGATTTACTTCTGCTGCTTGTTCTTAATGACCTGAGAGACTCCTTTTTCTCCCATCATTTCACCTTCGTCCTCTTTCCTTCCAATCTTGCTTTCGGTTTCTCAGGTAACGCTCCCTTCCACCTCCTCTCTGGTTTTGCTTTGCTCGATTTCCATGGCCAAACCTTCGCCCTTCACTTCTTCTTCAGCCCTGGGTCCCTAGGACCTCCATCATTGTGAAATGACACCGGAGGAGATCGCTGATTGGATCTCCTTCGATGGCTTTCCTGAGGGGACCCGTTTCCATGCTCCGACCGTCGAGCTCATCGATTGGGTTCGACCGGGGTGGATTTGCTTTCTTGATTATCTTTTCACCTTGGGCTTGAAATTTCCCTTCTCTCCTTTTATTCGAGACTTCATCCAAACCCTAAAAGTTTCTCCTTGCCAAATTCTCCCGACTACCTGGCGTACTCTCACTCGAATTGACGAGCTCGCCGCAGAACGGGGGTTAGAAATGACCATGGGGAACTCTTATTGGCGTATAAAATCGTTCCTCAAAGGGCAGGCCGCATCACCTTGCATGCTAGGGACACCAAAAACCCTCTTATTCCTAAGCTGAAAATGTCTTCCCGGTGCTGGCAATCCCGCTTCTTCTTTGTTGAGAAAGCGTCTTTAGGCGATCTTGATGATGAAGTGAAAGACGTCTTTCGAGATGAATGGAACACATCTCGTAAGGCCATCTGATCTTCCTTGTACTTTTTAGAATTTTTGTGGCCCTGTTCTTCATGTTCTAATCCTTCTTCGTTCTTATGTTTCATGTCTGTGCAGTTCCGGTAGGGATCAACTCCAAGTGTACTGATAGTGGTGTGTGTCGCCGCCTGCTGAAGATCAAGGCTGAAAAGTGCAAATCCAGAAAGATTCGCCCTGATCCAGAGGATAGTGGCGAGGACGAAGGATCTCCAGAATCTAACAAGGATGAAACTGAAACGGAAATCACTCCCCTTTCCTCTGAGATGGCGAGCTCCACCAAGAAAAAGTCAGGTTGGTAGTTCGCTCCTTTCTCCGCTCCTTACACGATTACCTTTTTCAACTTTGTTTTAAACTTATTCCCTTTTTTCTTGAATTCCTCAAGCGCTGGTGTGGATACTTCTGCTGCAACGATGGTTCGCCGGCTGAGGTTTTGCGGCCCCAAACTTCTCACATCCCCCACACCTAGTTCCGAAGCGAATAAGTCTCTTGCGTTGAAGCGAAAAAGAGTTGAAGATTCTCCAGCTTCAACTGTTGTCAAGAAGAAAGAACCCAAGGATATTCTCAGCACTTTCGGGGACACTCTGCTGCCAAACGTCAAGCTGGACTTCCAGGCCCTAACCCTAGACGCTGCATTCAGCCATGTGGGCGCGACGCTAAGAATGGTAGGTTTGCTTATCTGAGCCTTTAGATATTCGTTACCGTTTCTTTGGTATTTCTTTGGCGCTCACTTGCTTTTTGTCTAGTTTATCCTCATTCTTCCACTTTCCCTCGTTGTAGGCTTTCCAGGAGCTAATGGCCACCAACGGTCGTTGTCAAGAAGAAATGAGGGCGCTGGAGGAGAAAGAGAAGCAAGCGAGGGAATTGGTCGCCTTATCGGATAGGAAGGCTCGCAAACTCCAATCGTCAGTGGATTCCTTAAGGGTTCAGGTGGAGGATCTCCAGTCCGATAAGGCATCGCTCGAGGCGAGGACGGCTGAGGCAGAGAAGGAGATCAAGGGCTTCTCCCAGGTGGTGGTGAACGTGGCAACGTACTACACGATGAAGTCTCAAGTGGAGCTGCTGCAGGACTTTGCTAACGGCAAGAGCACCAAGTGGGATCTGAAGACGAAGCAAGAGGTCTTGGAGGAGTATTACCCCGTCTGCAACCCCCCCGATAAGGAGTATCTGGTGGCCGAGGACGAGGAGGATGATGCTAGCTCCCCGAACAAGGAAAAGGATCAGGACGACGATGATGGGGCCCCAACCAGCAAAGAAGGAGATGGTGAGAAGGCCTTGGATAAGGAGGAGCCTTCGACCCCAGCCGATGGTCAGTAAGCCCTAGCCGCGCTTCTCTTGACTTCTTTTTAATGAACTTTCAGCAGTACTTGCTTTGTTTTTGTTGTGGATTTGTTCGATGACTTGGTAACTCTTTGGCCTGGGGGCCTAAAACTTTTGTGGCGTCCATTTTGGATGGTTTTGACGCCCCGTGAATGGCGCAATATAATATTTGCCTAATTATCTGTCTGTGTGTGAAAAACAGTTTTGCGTAATATGTTAGCATGGGTAGATTCCTAGAGAATCTCCCGGAATTTATTGCCCGTGGATGGGGTACGCGTTAGAGTTTAGCGTTTTAAGAGGGAGTTGTGGTGCTCCTCTTTTTAGCGAGTTATTGCGAATTCTTGTGTGGATTCACATTTCGCGTTTTAGGTGTTTTAATTTTCTGCAAAGGGCCGTGCATAGTTAGTTACGATTAGGTTTCCTTTGGCCATTGCCAAGGGTCATTAGGAATTGACGCGTTTTTAGGCAATGGATCCTTAAGTTTAGGACTTAGGATGTGGGTGTCATCGCGGCATCCCGTGCATATGGCCATTTTGAGTTATATGCTATAACTTTCTCCTTCCCGTACTAATCGGATGTTTTGTTAATCGGACTTAGATGGGGGGGGGGGGGTAACCATCTTATGGGTTACTTCGTCGACGTTGTATTCGTGTAGACCTCGTCGTTTTTAGACGGTATAACCATGTGTCTCAACAGTGGTTTTTTGTGTTCGACGCGTTTCATGTTGTATGCAACTTTGATTAGCGTATGTTTGCGTTTTTGAGCAATAAGAAAGTATGCAAGAATGGGAGAATGTTTTCTCGCAAATCATAATGTAAAAAAGTGTGAAATAACCTTTATGTACTAGGAACTTGAAAACTTTGTTCGACAGTGTGGGCAAGTGCCCTGAGTCGTTTATTCGAAAAAGTCAAAAGTTGCCTAAAGATTCTCTAAGCTAGAGCTAAGAAATGTCTAGAAATAAAACATGACAATGAATCAATTTAGAAGTAATACTTTTTTAGGTGGGTTGCGTTCCAGCTTCGTGGTACCGCCTTTCCATCTTTGGATTCTAGCTGGTAAGCTCCGTTCCCCGCGACTTTGGTGATTTTGTGTGGCTCTTCCCAATTGGGTGCTAATTTGCCAGCGTTTGCTTCTGCGGTGTTCTGGAAAACCTTTCGCAACACCCAGTCTCCAAGTTGAAAACTCTTTACTCGAACATTTTTATTGTAGCTCCTAGCCACTTGCTGTTGGTATTTCGCGATCCGAGCATGGGCAGCCTCGCTGAGTTCCTGGATAGTATCCAGATTAGCTTCTAGTTCATGTTTGTTGTTGTCTGGGGTAGCGAGTCCATATCTTGCGGTTGGGACTAAGACCTCGGCTGGAATAACAGCCTCGCAACTGTGTACCAGTGAGAATGGGGTCTGTCCGGTAGCTCCCTTTGAGGTGGTGCGATCGGCCCAGAGTACGTAGGGTAACTCCTCAACCCACTTCCCTTTGGATTTTATCAGCCGCTTCTTTAGGTTATTGATGATGACCTTGTTGCTAGCTTCGGCCTGTCCATTGGCTTGCGGGTACGTGGGAGTGGACATGACTAAGTCAATGTTCCATTCCTTGCAGAAGTCACGCATCTTCTTGCTTATGAATTGTGACCCATTGTCGCAAGTAATTTCCGCGGGAACCCCAAATCTGCTCAAGATGTTGCGCTTGATGGATGAGATTACTTGCTTGTCTTTGATTTCCCGAAAGGCTTCGGCTTCGATCCACTTAGAGAAGTAGTCTGTCATGGCGAGGAAAAACACCTTTTGCCCCGTGGAAGGGGGTAACTTGCCGAAAATGTCCATCCCCCATCGAATGAATGGCTAGGGAGTGATTGATGGGTGGAGAATCTCCGACGGTTGATGTGGGATTTGTGCGTGCCGTTGGCATGCTTCGCACGACTGCGCATATTCGGTGGCATCCTGGAGAATGGTAGGCCAATACCACCCCTGCCTAAGGATCTTGTTAGCAAGACTTTGTCCCCCAGTATGATTACCGCAATCTCCGCTGTGTACCTCACGCATGATTTTCTCAGCCTCTTCCTTTTCTACGCACCGCTGTAGGAAGCCTGTGGCAGATTTGTGAAAGAGGATCCCGTCTAAGATGGCGAATCGCGTTGCTTTCGACCTTAAGGCTTTGGCTTCAATTTTTTCCTTGGGCACTTCACCGTATAGGAACCAATCAAGGTATGGCTTGGTCCAGTGGTCGCCCTAACTGACCCCTGGATTGGTGGATTCTTGGAGAATATCCGGGGCGAGTTGCTCTGGTGATGGTTCAGCAGCCTGCGTCACCGATGTTTTTGTTATAGCCGATTGTAATAACTGGACTAATGGTATATTATCATACTCCCTGGGGTCTAGGGTTGAGCCCAAACTGGCTAGGGCATCGGCCGGAGCGTTTTGGTCCTGAGGAATTTGCTCAAATTGTATTTGTTCGAAGTTCCCGGATAGTGTTTTAACCACATTGAGGTAGCTGGCCATCCTATCATCTTTGGCATCGAAAATGCCCAAAATCTGATTGTTGATGAGTAAAGAATCAGCGCGTACCTTGATTTTCTTGATGGACAAGTCCCTAGCCAACTCCAGCCCAAAGATGAGAGCTTCATACTCCGACTCGTTGTGGTGGCTTCAAAGTTGCATCTGACTGCCTGAGCTATCCTTTCCCCCTTGCCGACTTTAGCACGACACCGAGACCTGCTCCCCTTGCGTTTGAGGCTCCATCGGTGTTTAGTATCCATTCCTCCTGAGATTCATCGAGGGACGAGACCAAGACCTCCTCTTTAGCGCTTTCTTCAAGAGTTGGGGTGAAGTCGACAACAAAGTCGGCCAGTACTTGTGACTTGATTGCTCTTCAAGGTTCGTATCTGACGTCATATCCACTTAGGTGGATTGCCCACTTTTCCATTCTTCCTGAGAATTCTGGCTTTTGCATGATCTGTCGGAGTGGGTAATTCGTCAAGACGATGATGGTGTGCGACTCGAAGTATGGTCGGAGTTTGTTTGAGCACATCACGACTGTCAGGACCAGTTTTTCCGTTGGAGAGTAGCGTGTCTCGGCGGACACCATTGTTCTGCTTACGAAGTAAACTGGAACCTGTTGGCCGTCTTCCTCCTTGATAAGGACTCCGCTTAGGGCGCTGTCCGATACGGCTAAGTAGAGGTGTAGTACCTCCCCCGGGGTCGGTTTAGCCAGCAGTAGGGGATTGGCGAAGTATCCCTTTAGCTCTTGGAAGGCAGCCTCGTGTTTTTCCGTCCACTGGAAGCTCTTGTTCTTCTTTAGTACCTCATAAAATAGTCGTCACTTATCTGAGGATTTGGAGATGAACCGATTAAGTGCAGCTATCTTGCCAGTCAGCTTTTGCACGTCCTTCACACTTCGAGGAGATTTCAGGGAAGCAATCGCCCGAACTTGGTCCGGGCTAGCCTCAATCCCCCGCTTGGTTACCACGTGCCCCAGTAAAGTCCCAAATTGTACCCCGAAGATGCAATTTTGGGGATTCAGCTTCATGTTGTATTCTTCAAGGATTCTGAACGCTTCTTCCAAGTGCCCCTATGTAGGGGAGCGCTTGTGCTTTTCACAACCATATCGTCGATATACACTTCCATTGTCTTGCCAATATGGTCACAGAACATCCGGTTGACTAATCGTTGGTAAGTAGCCCCGGCGTTTCTTAAGTCGAAGGGTATTACACGGTAGCAATACGTGCCCTGCCCGGTGATGAAGGAGGTCTTCTCTTGATCTCCCGGCTCCATCTGGATCTGGTGATAACCGCTGAATGCATCCATGAAGGTAAGGAGTTCGTGACCCGCGGTTGCATCCACCATTGTATCGATGTGGGGAAGAGGGAAATAATCCTTAGGGCAAGCTTTGTTGAGGTCGGTGAAGTCCACGAAAACCCTCCACTTCCCGTTTTTCTTAGGCACCACGACTACGTTAGCTAGCCAATCGAGGTACTTCACTTCTCTGATCTTCCCGGTATCTAGTAACTTTTTGACCTCTTCGTCGACCGCTTGTATTCGCTCTGGGGCGAATCTTCGTCTCTTTTTCTTAACTGGAGGGTGCGCAGGATCTACATTGAGTTTGTGTGTGATGATGGAAGGGTCTATTCCAGTCATGTCTTCGTGACTCCAAGCGAAACAGCTCTTGTGATTTTTCAGGAAAATTACCAATTCTTCTCTGATTGAGGGTTCTAGATTTTCTCCGATCTTGACAACATTCCCCTCCTCTAGGGTCACCTCCTCCGCTTTTTCTCCATCTTCAGTTCGCGCCGGCGGAGGGGTGACGTTCTGTAATTGCTATGCTTCAGGTCTCAGAGTGGTTGGCTTGAGGGCTGCCTTGTAACACTCCCTAGCCAACCTCTGATTCCCCGCGAATTTCGTCTACTCCCCATACTGTTGGAAATTTCACCGTTTGGTGGTAGCTGGAAGCTACGGCTTTCATGTCGTGTAACCATGGTCGTCCCAAGATTACGTTGTAGCATGAAGGGCAGTCCATCACAAGGAAATTGACTTGCATATTTAGACCCTTGGCGAAGGTTGGGATTGCAATATCGCCCACGGTGTGTTTGACTTCGCCGTTGAACCCTACTAAAGGCACCGGGTGTTTATGGATGTCGTTTTCAGACAAACCCATCTCGTTCAGGGCAGTTAGGGTCATGAGATTCGTGGAGCTTCCTGTATCAATCAATACCCTTTTCATCAGCACATTCCCAATGTGCAGGGATATCACAAGACCGTCATGGTGCGGCTCGGAAGTGTTCTCTGCATCGGTGTCGTCAAACATGATGGCTTGTCCCGGAGATTCTCTGGTGCGGTGCCTTGATGATTGAGGTCGACTAAAACTGTTTTCCCTTGCGTGGCGCTTTGCTGTTGAGTACGATAGTCCACAGATGCTTGATCCCCTGGATATCACGTTGACCACCCTTTCAGGCGTTGGGGGATTTCACCTTTCTCGGTGCTCGAACTGAGGATTCTCTAGCAAATCTTTGGGCACTCGAGTATCTGGAGCTACGTCTCTTATTCTTCCCTCCGCGACTAAGCGGGCCAGTTCTTTTCGGAGCATCAGGCAATCACGAGTCCAGTGTCTGTGATATTCGTGGTAGTCGCACCACTTGGACGTGTCTCTCCCCGAGTGAGGGGCTTTGTCTTTTCTCGGCCACCTCACGAGTTCTCCTTGTTTCGCCATGTTCCGGAGCAGCTTTTTCGTGGATATGTTGAGTTTGAAGGAGTCGAGTGAGGGTGGCACGGGTTCTCGTTCTTTGTCATCCGTCGACCGTGTCTTGGTCACGTTGACCTGCCCTGAAGTAGGTCGTGAGTAAGGATGAGCACGGCGGTCCCTCCTTTGGTCTGCTGAGTTACGACGACTGTCAAAGGGACCCCTTCTCTCAGTTCTTTCCGTTTCCGAAGATCTCTTCCTCAGGGACCTATCTTCCTCCAATCGGACGTGCGCCAGAGCCCTAGCTTGCACTTCCTCATATTTAGCATAAGGGTGTTTAGTTAGTTCCTTGTACAGGCCACCGTCGAGGGTGACCCCTTGTCTGAATGCTTCCACCGCGGTCGTCACGTCGCATGACGAGATGGAGATCTTCTCGCGATTGACGCGATCCAAAAATTCTCTGGTAGTTTCTTGGTACCGTTGGCGGATCCGGTAAAGGTCGCTGAATTGCTTATCAAATTTGCGGCTGCTCGCGAATTGAGACCGGAAAGTGTCCGAGAGATCCGCAAAGGACCTAATGCTCCCACGCGGGAGGTTGATGAACCATGTTAAGGCTGGCCCCGTTAAGGTTGTGCCGAACCCCTTGCACATCACTGCCTCTTTTGAGTGGGACGGGACCGCACTCGTCATCATCTTCTGTTTATATACGGTCACGCGCTCGTTAGGGTCTGTAGTCCCGTTGTACGTGGGCATGCTAGGCACTGAGAACTTTTTTGGAATCTCCACTCGGGCGATTCGACGAGAAAACGGAGATTCGTCAAACCCATCGGGTGCTTCAGGCTCCAAAGGCTGGAAACCTTGGCTGCCCCTCCGGAGTTGGTCAGCGATGACGCTTATTTGTTCAGTCACTTTTCTTCGGATGGCCGCGTCTAAATCGATTGGCTCGCGCCGTTCTCGATCCTCCCCATCGGTGCCATCATCTTCGATCCAGACTTCCTAAGATGGCGCTCGGCGTTGGTTAGCCGCTGACCGGAGATTAATTGGAGGATTATCGTCGTGGAAGACTTCTTCACGGCAAGCTCGGCCAATGGGCTCCGGAGTCGCGTCTCGTCGTGTGGGTGCCTTGTCTCGGGGGTCCGGGTCTGCACCTTTTCCGGAAGTTCCTTCCCCAGCGTTGAGGTCTAGCCTCCTTACTATTCCGTTTGTGCGTCGGGTGACGCGGAGGGAGCGACGTCCCGTAGCCAAGACCTCGTATTGTTGCTTGAGTTGGCTGTTTTCGGCAGTGAGGCGTTCTATATGAGCATCATAAAAGCTTTTTTGGTCGCTCAACGCCTTTTGGAGAAATTCCATGCGTTGTCTGAGGTCCGTCATCTCCTCTTCCTGAGACCGAATGCCTTGGTTCTCAAGGTTTTGTTCGTCCTCAGTGATTGGAGTTTTAGGGCTTTCTTCCCCGTTTTGAGACATCGTGTTCCTTGATCCGAAAAGAAGTGGACTGGTGATTCTTCTGATGGTTGTATCGATCACGGCCCCACGGTGGGCGCCAAATTGTTTGAGCCAAAATTTAACAAAGGTAGAACCTTGGCCTAAATCGGACCTTTGATCAAGTTAAATCGAGAAGAATACGAACGAGAATATGATTATATTGATGTGGAAATCAACAGACGGTATATGAATGAGTCCCTCCCCGCCCCTAAGGATTACATCGATTTATATAGCTCCTTAGGGCATATTCTATCTTAATTAAAGATATGATCTTATCTATAACTAACAAATCTTTGCTTATTTCTATCTTATAATGGATTCAATCTTTAGAGAAAATCTATCTTGTAACAAATATATCTCGGATTCTCTTTCCTTCAACCGACTTAACCAATCCCGAAGATCTTCCGTAGCTCTATATGCGTTGGAGATTTCCTGACTATGGGTTGATGCTTCTTTGCCTAAAATCTGGGTCCAACATCGTCTATGTATACCTCCATTGTATCCCCCAGTTTTTCCTGAAACATCTTATTAACCAATCTCTGATAAGTAGCACCTGCGTTTTTTAACCCAAAAGGCATAACCTTGTAACAATAAGTTCCCTGATTGGTTACGAACGCAGTTTTTTCTTGATCGTCAGGGTGCATCATTATTTGATGATATCCACTAAATGTATCCATGAAAGTCAAGAGTTCATGCCCTGCCATTGCGTCAATATGAGGCAAGGGGAACGAGTCTTTAGGGCATGCTTTGTTTAAATCGGTAAAGTCTACGCACACGCGCCATTACCATTTTTCTTTTTAACGACAACCACATTCGCAAGCCAATCAGGATATTTTACTTCTCTAATCTTTCTAGATTCAAGTAAGGATTTTACCTCATCATTGATTACCTGATTTTGTTGGGGAGCGAACTTACGCCTTTTCTGTTTCACCGGTGGCACCTTTTTGTTGATGTTTAAGGCGTGAGTGATTACGTCAGGATCAATACCTACCATATCCTCGTTTGCCCAGGCGAAACAATCACTGTAGGACCGTAGAAACTCCACTAATTGTTCACGTAAAGTTGGTTCCAGATCTGCTCCTATTTTGATTTTCTTGGATGGTTCTAGTGGATCAAGAGCCACCTCTTCAAGCTCTGGCGTCTCTGGATTTACATAATAAGTGGTTGTTCTACAGTCCTTTAATTGCTAATCTGACGCCTTCCTTCCTGCTTCAAGCTGTAGGTTTTTGGAAGTCGTTGCTCTCATTGTTATGGAATAGCATTCCCTTGCTAATTTCTGTTCTCCTTTAATTTCTTGAACTCCCCATGGTGTCGGGAACTTTACGCATTGATGATAGGTAGAGGGGATAACCCTCATCCTGTGTATCCACGGCCTACCCAAAATGACATTAAAAGGTGAAGGGAAATCGAGTACTTGGAACTTTACCTGGTAGTTAACTCCTCCTGCGACGGTGGGTAAGGATATCTCCCCTAACTTGTTGCGTGATTCCCCACTGAAGCCTACTAAAGTTGTTGACTTTTTGACAATATCGTCCATCCCGAAACCTAAGCTGTATAAGGCATCCAACATGAGCAAATTAGTAGAGCTTCCATTATCAATTAAAATTCTTTTGACAAGGAAATTAGCTATCGTTAAAGAGATTATTAAGCAATCATGGTGAACTTCCTCTTCTTCGACATCGTCGAAGGTGATTGGCATCATGGCAAGACTTGTTCGTGAAGGAGCTTTTGGGCATTCTCTTCTTGTATCCCTCGCAATCCTTTCGACTGTGGAGTATATTATACCGCAAATTTCCGATCCCCCTGTGATGACATTGATTACTCCGGTGTTCTTCGGTGGAGGTGGCGGACTGGCTTTCTCTCTGTTACGCTCCAACTGCTCCTTCGCCTTTTCTGATATCAATTCCCTGAGATGCCCCCTTCGTAACAGTTCGCTCACTTCCTTTCGCAACGCGATACACTCGTCAGTCCGATGTCCATGATCAAAGTGGAAGTCACACTATCTAGACTTGTCTTTTTGATGTGCGGGCACATTACTCTTTCGACGCCACTTAACGGTATCCCCCATAGTGTTGAGGGTTCGAACCACTTCGGTTGCATCCACGCAGAAATTGTAGTGAGAGAGTTTCGGAGGCAGCCTAGGATTCTCATATCTTTCACCTTGTCTGGCCATCGTTGCATTAACGGTGGTCTTAGTATGAGGTGCGGTAGGGTACGGAGCGTATCTTGTTTCTCATCTTCCCTGTCTCCGATTAGGTCGATGAGGGCTTACTGCTTTTTCAGCGAAGAGGTCGTCTTCCTCTAATCGGACATGGGCTAGCGCTTTTACCTGCACTTCATCAAAATTCAAGCAAGGGTATTTAGTTAGTTCACGATATAACTCGGGATTACACATTGATATGCCTCTTCGAAATGCCTCCATAGCCGTAGCGGCATCACATCTTTCAATGGTCACCAGTTCTCATTGTAGCGGTTGAGGAAAGCTTTCAAAGATTCTCCCGGTTTTTGGACCAAGCGGTATAAATCACTTGATCTTTTTTTAGCATGTCAGCTGCTTGCGAACCTAATCCTAAACTTGTCAATTAACTCAGCAAAAGATGAGATACTTCCAAGAGGTAAGTGTGAATGCCAATTGAGAGCGGGTCCGGATAACGTGTTCCCGAACCAACGGCACATGACAATCTCCTTCATGTCGAAAGGGACTGTGCTAATATTCATAGCCTGTTTGAACGCGGCTATATGCTGATCGGGATCTGTTACCCCTTCGTACTTAGGTACGTCGGGGACATGATACTTCCGGGAGATATCAACCCTTGCGATAGCGGGCACGAAGGGAGAATCGGTGTAACCGTCCCTCCTTTCCATCGCTATCGGTTGAGGTGCTCCTGGGACCTGAGTGATTCGGTCCTTTAGGGCTCGAAGGCGTTCCCGTAATTGGGAAACCTCAGTATCTTCCTGTATCGCCCTTAAAGAATTACCATTTACCTGATACCCGGTTAATGGCCTGACGACATCGGGTGTTACAAGACTTGGGTCGTCCATGTCTAATCGCCTAGCGACTCCTTCCACCACATCGGTTCCTCGGGGGCGGGTTGGAGCTGATTGTACCTGTGATCGAAGCAAATTGCGTTCATTAGTTAAAGTTTCAATTTGTTTTTCATATACCTCGGTGAATTTAGCATTGGCCTCTTTCTGGCTTTCCAGGTCTTTTTGGAGGGCAATCATCGTTGATCGGAGTTCCATGATGACGTCAGCATCGCCTCCCCCAACTCCTCGTTGCTCAGAAGTGCCAAGATTTCCATTGGTATCTCAAGAACCTTGCTCGATTCCGTCCACATTCCCTGCTCCATCTACGTTTTCAGTACCATCTACGTTTCCGATACCATCCACGTTTCCAGCGCCTCGATTGTTCGTCTCCTCATTGACCTCGTGATTGTCAAGATCCCCTACGTGACTGTAGGTAGTTTGGATTCCGTCCATCTCGTTGGGCGGTTCTTTGGTTGCTTTGGCGTGACCTCTTTTTGGCTAGGGCCCCACGGTGGGCGCCAATTGTTTTGGGCAGGGTAATCACACTAACGCGTTACCTGCTAAAATAGGGGAAATCCTAACCAAAAAATAGTCGTAACACGTTATGAACTAAAGACAAGATGCAGAATCAAATGAAGAGTAGAGGACGAGGAGTAATCAAGTAATAATGCGTAAATCGGGACTTGTAATTATGGATCAATCTCTGAAAAATATATGAGAGCACTCGAATGGAAAAAGAATGATTCAACAAAGATGATTTTGACTTCTAGTTTTTGTCTTTAGAGCTCGTGCCCATCGTGCCTCCATTTCCGCCTCAGCTTCGCTTTATAGTGCTTTCCTCCCTTCGGACCGTTGGTGGGGTGCTCGCCGTATCCCGGGGATTTCGCCACCGGTATGAATGAGGTAGCCGTTGAGGTGAGTAAATGCCGAATCCGAGATCCTCGCCATACGTGGACTAATTCTTCGGCCTTCTCCTTTAGCCATTATTCTGGGCTGGGCATCTTGGGCCTTCGACGTTCTTTCTGGGCTTACATTTAGGAGGTCCCAACACATGTTTTCTTTACTATAAAGATTTAGAATTGATTAGATATTTTTTAGGATTGGAGATTTCAAGATCAGATGATGGCATGCTTATCAATCAAATTAAAGGAAGTACATAATTGATATCCTTCAAGATACAAATATGATGGATGTCTTACTTGTTGTGTTTCCTCTTCCAAAAGGTCTTAAACTTTCTATTGATGATGGTGAGTTGTTAAAGGATCCCGAGAGCTATAGAAGGTTAGTTGGCCGCCTTCTTTATCTCAACTTTCAAGACCTAACATCTCATATTTTGTATAGCACATGAGTCAGTTCTTAAGTGAACCTAGGCAACCACATTTTTATGCTGCTTTGCATGTGGTACGCTATCTAAGAGGAACTATTGATATGGGTTTGTTTTATTTATCACAATCTCAGCTTGCTTTCACTGGGTTTTGTGATGCTGATTAGGGTACTTGTTTCTTTAGTGGCAAATCTCTCATATGATATTGTGTTCTACTTAGTTCTTCTGTATCCTACATATGTTGGACATCTTTGCAATTGGTTGACCAAGCCTTTGGGTGAGTTACAACATAGATTCTTGTCTTCCAAGTTAAGACTTGTTAGTTCACTCTCAACTCCAACTTGAGGAGGGGATGTGAGTCAATACAATGTATCTAGTCCGAGTCATGTATATGGTACATATATCATCAAGTTAGTTAGGAATGTCTATTATAAGCTACCTTGATGACTAATCTAGTAAATGAGAACTATAATTCTATAAATAACCTTCTCCTATACTTGTACAACTTATCTTGCTAAGAAATAAAAATCTAATATGTGAGGTTTTCATCTTTCTGAGTGTTTTAAATTAGGGTTTCGTATTCATTTACATTTTTCTGAGATCTTCTTATTTATGAGGATAAGAGGAACTCCATTATATGTTTTTAAGATAGTACGTTAGAAACTATGTATGAATGTGATACATTTCACATCGATCCATTAAGAGGATAGCTATTTGCCCGCAAATTTACTAATCTCTTTCATTGTTTTAATGTGTAAAATACTACTATTCTTAAGCACGTTTTAAAATAAACTATTATAATGTTAAGGCAAGGTTCCCTTGCCCCTTTGGGTTTTGATGATAACAAACCCTTGGCATTTGATATGTTCTATGAAGTGTTTCAGGGAAGGAATTGTCCAAGAGAACAATGAAAGGAACTGTTTCTCTGGATAGAGGGAACAGTGAAGGGAACTCTCAATGTAATGGGATGACACTGTTCCCTTGACAATTGAAAAGGATAGAAAAACCAAGAAGAAGGAACACTGAAGGGAACACTAGTGTAATATGATGGGAACTGTTCCCATCTAGGGAATATGATGGGAACAGTGAAGCTTCAAGGATTAAAGGAACAGTGATGGGAACGCTAGTGTAATATAGGAACTGTTCCCATCTAGGGAACTTGATGGGAACAATGAAGTTTCAAAGCTCAAAAGAACAATGATGGGAACACCAGTGCAACATGAGGAGTTGTTCCCATCCAAGAACATGATGGGAACAGTGAAGGTTCAAGGGTCAAAGGAACAGTGAAGGGAACGACAATGTAATGTGAATGAACTGTTCCCATCCAAGAAAAAAAATTCCCAAGACCAAAGCTCCAGGAGAAGAGACTCAAAGGAACAATGAAGGGAACTATCAGTGTAATATGAAGGAACTGTTCCCATCCAAGGAACAGTTCCTCAAGAGAAAAACTCCAGGAGAAGAAACACTCAAGGGAACAGAGGGAATTCTCAGTGTAATATGAAGGAACTGTTCCCATCCAAGGGAACTCACAAGCCAGTCCAAAAAGCACATCAGCGAGAAATACGGAGACATGTTCCTGACAAAACAGAGGAACAGTCCATGCATCAGACTGAGCCTATTCATCCAACGGCTTGATGAGCTTCAAGAGTTGACCAAATTCAAACAAGAGTCACATGTTGAGAAAGTACATACTTGGGGAACAAGACAAGGGCAATCTTGACATTTCACAAGTTGAGGATTGGGGAGCAAGGCTCTTTAGATATAAATAGTGAACAAGACCAAGAGAAAAATTCACCCCTTCAGAAATCCAAAAAGGCAAGAGCATTAAGAGAGAGTGAAGGTGGTCGACGGCGAGTGTTTGATCTCAGCGACGGCGAGGAAGAAGTTCCCAGGAGCAAGGGAACTGTGATAGTCAAGTCCAGGTGTAAGGTTTGGTTTACTTGTCTTAGTTGAGTTGTTCGCTTAGGAACTTGGTTGAGAAGACTCATTAATGTTGCTAGAGTTAGGAAGAACTGCTAGGAACAGAGAAGTTTGAGTCTTGACTGTTGTAACTAAGGAACAATCAATAAAACAAGTAAGTCATTAAAAATCCTCCAAGGGAGGTAGAGGTTTACCCATTCAACTAGTTGGTTGAAGTGGGGTTCCTCTATAAGGAACTGTGTCCCTTTACTTATCTTATGCCTTTAGTTCTTGTTCATTAAAATTCCTTGAATTGTTCCCATAATACTCCTTGTTCCTATACTTTCCATATTGTTCTCTTCATTGTGCCTATCACCTACATATTTATTTGTTATTCCGCTGCCCAAGGAACAGTTCCCATAACTGCTCCTTGACTCTATTCTAACACACAACTTTCCAACATATAAGATAAAAATGACGTGAGTATAAGGTCATGATGAGATACATATTCCAAAGTCAAAACAGTCGTAATTTATTGGCGGACTTGAGCCACTAATTAACTTGTAGAGGAAGTTGGAACAGAAGTTGTAAAGAAGTTCGAGTTGAAAAAGAAGTCAAGTTTAGGACTATGAGCATGTTAAAACCGGAAAAAGAACAAATTTAAACCTTTCAAATTGTATAATAAAAAAGAAAAAAAATTGAAGAATTCAAATGTTGGAAATTTCTGGGTCAGCAATTTTTTATTTTTTAATTTTTAAAATGCCCATCTTCTAATCTTTCCACTTTAGCCCAAATTATGAGCTACCTTCAAAACGCATGGGCGGAGTGCTTTTGTACAAAATCTCATGCAATAGAACATGCTATATGTTTTTTAGTTTCCACATTTATTTTTTGTGGCGAATATATTTTCATGAAGGGGATAAGAAGAAGAAAGAAAAACAGAATATTCGATGTAGAGATCGAAGGGTGACATTTTAGCCTCTAGTTTTGAGTTTGGATAACCTAAACCTAGCTAATTCGTGGGATGCTGAGGCTTTTTGGTATGGTGAAGGCCCCAATAGTCCAAGTTGCAGGTGCCAAAATTCAACTGCCTCGAAACTAATTTACGCAACATAATAATACTGAAACACAAGTTTGAAAACGAAAGGAGGGAGGGTAGCTATATAGTCAAATAAAAACGTACCCTAGAGTCTTTAAATTTGGTTCGTTTGCATAAACATAGTTCTAGTGTTGTTGACTTCCATACCCAACTAATTAACCACCAAACTACAGTATGCATTAGATAATAAATTACCAAATTAAATCCGGCCTATACAATTATTCTCTCGGCGTTTGTCATTGCTGGAATGGATGGAACTCCAAACCTATCCAACTTTTTTTCCATTTTCTCCTTTTATATACAAATGTTAGGTTCTCCATTGAACTTCAAAAGTTACACTTTCTTATGATTAAGGATTAAAGATAATGCATGCATGAAGATATATGGACATCCTAGCTAATAAGTTACTTGAT
>CAXHJU010000038.1:0-2500 GCA_964016875.1 Fallopia convolvulus
TCCAGCTCGGAAAATGGTCCGGGAAGTTGGACTTTTCAGTTGCACCGATGGATGACTTCAATATTGTGTTGGGTCTCGAGGGAATGAGACGCCATAGCTTGGTTCCCATGCCACATCTTGAGAGCATTTGTGTTATGAATGGGGCAAGTCCGTGTATGGTTCCCGCTAAGTTGAAGGCTGTCGGGTCACATGTTTTGTCTGCTATGCAACTGATCAAGGGAGTAAAGAGGGGTGATCCAACATACTTGGCAACGATGAGCCCAACAGAAAGTTGTGGCCAAGGTGATGTGCCATCTGAGATTGGGGCTGTTTTGCTTGAGAATGCAGATGTAATGCCGCCTAAGATGCCTCCTTACTTGCCACCCCGACGGGAGATCGATCACAAGATCGAGCTTGAACCGGGTGCCGCTCCACCAGCAAAGGCACCTTATCGAATGGCGCCACCTGAGCTAGAAGAGCTACGCCGGCAGCTTGACGAGTTGTTGAGTGCCGGGCAGGTGCGGCCCTCTAAGGCGCCTTATGGCGCGCCGGTGTTGTTTCAGAAAAAGCAAGACGGGACGTTGAGGCTTTGCATAGACTATCGGGCGCTCAACAAGGTGACCGTCAAGAACAAGTATCCAATCCCTTTGATCGAAGATCTATTTGATCGATTGGGCAAGGCGCGTTGGTTCTCCAAGATGGATCTAAGGTCCGGTTACCATCAAGTCCGGATCTCCGAGGGAGACGAGCCAAAGACAACCTGTGTGACTAGGTATGGGGCGTTTGAATGGCTTGTGATGCCATTTGGATTGACGAATGCTCCAGCGACATTTTGTACCTTGATGAACCGGATTTTCCATCCTTACTTGGACAAGTTCATTGTTGTATACTTGGATGATATTGTGGTCTACAGCGACACCTTAGCCGAGCATGTTGAACATTTGAGAATTGCTTTGAAAGTGCTAAGGGACAACCAACTCTTTGTCAAGAGAGAGAAATGTAGCTTTGGCCAGCATGATGTACACTTCTTGGGCCATATCATCGGTAATGGCAGGCTTCGAATGGATTCAAAGAAGATTGAAGCCATTGTTGATTGGGAAGCGCCGAGCAATGTTCCCGAACTCAGGTCTTTCTTGGGTCTGGTCAACTACTACCGTAAGTTCATTAAGAGTTATTCCGCTAAAGCTGCAGCCTTGACAGATTTGCTGAAAAAAGAGAACCCTTGGGCATGGACTGAGTCATGCCAAGCTGCTTTTGATTCTTTGAAGAGAGCTGTGACCGAGGAACCGATTTTGGTGTTGCCAGACTTCACCAAAGTATTTGAAATTCACACTGATGCTTCGGACTTTGCCATCGGCGGGGTCTTGATGCAGGACCAACATCCTATTGCCTTTGAGAGCCGGAAGTTGAACTCTGCGGAGCGGCGTTATACGGTTCAAGAGAAGGAGATGACTGCGGTGGTTCATTGTCTCCGTGTGTGGAGACATTACTTATTGGGCGCCCGCTTCACCGTCCACACCGACAACGTAGCCACTAGCTATTTTCTAAGTCAGAAAAAGCTAAGTCCAAAGCAGGCTAGATGGCAAGATTTCTTAGCGGAGTTTGACTTCGAGTTGGTGTACAAAACGGGGCGTTCCAATGTAGTTGCCGACGCTCTTAGCCGGAGGGCTGAGCTTGCGGCCATCACAACAGCTCACTCAGATTTGCTTGTGAATATCCGAGAGGGGCTTGATTTAGATCCTGTGACGAGTAGTTTGAAAAAGCTCGTCGAACGGGGCGGGACTAGAGAGTTCTGGCTCCGGGATGGCTTACTTTACACCAGAGGTCATCGAGTGGTTGTGCCAAGAACCAGCGGCCTTCGCAAGGCCTTGATTCGGGAATGCCACGACACTCCTTGGGCTGGACACCCGGGGCAACGGCGCACACGTGCTTTGATTGAGGCTAAGTATTTCTGGCCAAGGATGAGAGATGATATTGATCAGTATGTGTTGACTTGCTTGGTGTGCCAACAAGACAAGATTGAGCACCGGTTGCCAGCCGGGCTGCTTGAGCCGTTGCCTATTCCTTTGCAACCGTGGGTCTGCATTTCAATGGACTTTATAACCGGTTTGCCGAAATCTGATGGCATGGGGTCTGTGATGGTGGTTGTCGATCGCTTCTCAAAATATGCGATCTTCATCCCCACCCCTTCTGAATGCCAAGCGACAGAGGTCGCCCGTTTGTTTTTCAAGCATGTGGTCAAGTATTGGGGCTTGCCTAGGAGTATCGTGAGCGATAGGGACTCTCGGTTCACTAGCAAATTATGGACTGAGTTGTTTAAACTCTTAGGCACGGATCTGCACTTTTCAACGGCCTTTCACCCCCAAACTGACGGCCAAACCGAGCGCATCAACTCTTTGTTAGAGGGCTACCTTCGACATTATGTGAGCGCCAATCACAAAGACTGGGCTAAGTTGCTTGATGTGGCCCAGTTCTCTTATAATCTACAACAATCGGAGTCTACGGGCAAGACACCGTTTGA
>CAXHJU010000038.1:57500-59167 GCA_964016875.1 Fallopia convolvulus
GCGCGTCACCAAGGCACCATGGCACGGCACTTGGCATGTCATGACAAGCCAAGGTGCGACGACGCCACGACACCCTGGCACGATGCCAAGGGTGTCATGACACGGCACCGGGAGCGCCTTGGCACGGCACCAGGCATGTCATGGACACCCGAGGCGCGTCACCAAGGCACCATGGCACGGCACTTGGCATGTCATGACAAGCCAAGGTGCGTCGCCACGACACCCTGGCACGATGCCAAGGGTGTCATGGCACGGCACCAGGCATGTCATGGACACCCGAGGCGCGTCACCAAGGCACCATGGCACGGCACTTGGCATGTCATGACAAGCCAAGGTGCGACGCCACGACACCCTGGCACGATGCCAAGGGTGTCATGACACGGCACCAAGCATGTCCTGGCCACCCGAGGCGCGGCACCAAGGCACCATGGCACGGTGCCAAGGGTGCCATGGCACGACACCGGGCATGTCATGACACGCCAAGGTGCGTCGCCACGACATCCTGGCACGATGCCAAGGGTGTCATGACACGGCACCGGCCTTGTCATGGCACGCCATGGCACGGCACCGGCCTTGTCATGGCACGCCATGGCACGGCACCGGCCTTGTCTTGGCACGGTGCCAACGTGCCAAAGCGCCTTGGCACGCCATGGCACGACGCCAGGATGCCATGGCACGACGCTAGGATGCCATGGCACGACGCCAAGGGTGCCATGGCACGGTACCAGGGTGCCGACACCGTGCCAGGGTGCCGATCATGACATTGGGCGGTTTCGTCGGTTTTTTGGCCATAAGTGTGCGAAAAAAAAAATTCACGACCCTCCTATGAT
This sequence comes from Fallopia convolvulus, assembly GCA_964016875.1. Classification (NCBI taxonomy): domain Eukaryota; kingdom Viridiplantae; phylum Streptophyta; class Magnoliopsida; order Caryophyllales; family Polygonaceae; genus Fallopia; species Fallopia convolvulus. The sequence continues at coordinate 58,331 of CAXHJU010000038.1, forward strand.
GTTATTCTAACTATTAGAAGTGATACCCAACTTGTTTGAATGCTTATATGCCCGAAAAAAAATCATTTAGTTTGTATGATCTGCCTTGTGAAGGGCCGTGTCTCCTGGTGTTCCTGGCAATTCTGCCCGAAGTGCACTATAGGGGGGGAGTGGTACTCTCCTCCTGAACGTCCCTGGGGGTTTTAGGCGGGTCTTTGGCCGATGGAAGGGGCTTGTCTTGGGCATCGTTGGCACTCTAAAAACACGTTATTCGACGCCTCTTGGCATCGATTTGGATCGAAACACGGATCAAACTCCCTCGCTTTTTGCCCTCGGGCCTAGTCGTGCGCTCGAGCACTCGTACTAGCGGCGCATGGGCAAACATGGGGAGTCCGGGCTAGGCCAAGCTAGCGTGCTTGACGATGTCACCCGGTGTCCTAGGCATGTTCCGAGCACTTAGTTACGAGCATCGTGGGTGCCCACCCCGCCGGGGGCACCCACCAACCAACGGGGCTTGCGATGACATTGCGCTTCGTCTCGGGGCTTGGCCATTCTCTCTCGATCGTGTCCCCGGGCCTAGTCGTGCGTTCGAGCACTCGTACTAGCGGCGAGCGGACACGGAGGGGCGTGGGCACGCCACGTGTCGACCCGCATTGGACGAGCATCCCCCGGATTCAGGACGCGGTGCCCGGACGATCTTGGCGTCCCGCACCGCGAGACCCGTTGGACTCGACGACGGCCTCGGCTTGGCGATGACTTGCTTTCATCGCGCTGGGCGCATGCTCGGCCGTCGTTGGGTCCCGTGTCGCTCTAGGGCGCACCCTGTGAGTAGGTAATGGCCTCGGGAAGCGGCGTGAC
>CAXHJU010000039.1:0-2500 GCA_964016875.1 Fallopia convolvulus
AGATGGATGGGTGCCTTCTCGGCTAAGTGTCCTGGTTACTTGTCGGATGCCTTGACTCGTCGGGAAAAGATGGATGGGTGCCTTCTCGGCTAAGTGTCCTAGTTACTTGTCGGATGCCTTGACTCGTCGAGATATGTGGGTCTTAAAGAGAGGCATGGCTAAGTGTCCTAGTGCTTTGGATGCCTTGTCGGAATATGTGGGTCTTAAGGAGGGATGGGTGACTTCACTTGACATGGGTTTCTTCACCTAGTGCTTTGGATGCCTTGGCGGAATATTAAATGTCTTAAAGACACATGGGTGCCTTGCCGGAATATCAAGTGTCTTAATGAGAGATCCTTCACTCGTCGGAATATCCCATGCCTTACTCGGATGCCTAGTTCGGAATGTATGGCTCTTCATTCCCTTAACCTTCAAAGGTTGACGTGCCTTCAAATGGATGGATGACGCCTTGACCCGTCGCCTTGATTTGGCCCATGAAATGGGTGACATGTGCCTTGTCGGAAGGAAGGAAGGTAGGTCGGTCGGTCGTAAACAAGGCACCATGGCATGCCAAGGGTGCCCCAAGGAGCGGCGCAATGGAACCTTGGCACGGTGCCAAGGGTGCCATGACACGGCACCAAGCATGTCACGACTCCCCAAGGAGCGGCGCAATGGCACCTTGGCACGGTGACAAGGGTGCCAAGACACGGCACCAAGCATGTCACGACTCCCCAAGGAGCGGCGCAATGGAACCTTGGCACGGTGCCAAGGGTGCCATGACACGGCACCAAGCATGTCACGACTCCCCAAGGAGCGGCGCAATGGCACCTTGGCACGGTGACAAGGGTGCCAAGACACGGCACCAAGCATGTCACGACTCCCCAAGGAGCGGCGCAATGGCACCTTGGCACGGTGACAAGGGTGCCATGACACGGCACCAAGCATGTCACGACTCCCCAAGGAGCGGCGCAATGGCACCTTGGCACGGTGACAAGGGTGCCATGACACGGCACCAAGCATGTCATGGCCAACCGAGGCGCGTCACCAAGGCACCCTGGCACGGCACTTGGCATGTCATGACACGCCAAGGTGCGTCGCCACGACACCCTGGATCGATGCCAAGGGTGTCATGACACGGCACCGGGCACGCCAAGGCACGGTGCCAAGGTTGCCATGACTCGGCACCAAGCATGCCATGGCCACCCGAGGCACGTCCCCAAGGCACCCTGGCACGGCACCTGGCTTGTCATGACACGCCAAGGTGCGACGCCACGGCACCCTGGCACGATGCCACGGGTGTCATGACACGGCACCGGGCACGCCTTGGCACGGTGCCAAGGGTGCCATGGCACGGCACCAGGCATGTCATGGACACCCGAGGCGCGTCACCAAGGCACCATGGCACGGCACTTGGCATGTCATGACAAGCCAAGGTGCGACGCCACGACACCCTGGCACGATGCCAAGGGTGTCATGACACGGCACCGGCCTTGTCTTGGCACGGTGCCAAGGGTGCCATGGCACGGCACCAGGCATGTCATGGACACCCGAGGCGCGTCACCAAGGCACCATGGCACGGCACTTGGCATGTCATGACAAGCCAAGGTGCGACGCCACGACACCCTGGCACGATGCCAAGGGTGTCATGACACGGCACCGGGAGCGCATTGGCACGGCACCAGGCATGTCATGGACACCCGAGGCGCGTCACCAAGGCACCATGGCACGGCACTTGGCATGTCATGACAAGCCAAGGTGCGACGCCACGACACCCTGGCACGATGCCAAGGGTGTCATGACACGGCACCGGGAGCGCCTTGGCACGGCACCAGGCATGTCATGGACACCCGAGGCGCGTCACCAAGGCACCATGGCACGGCACTTGGCATGTCATGACAAGCCAAGGTGCGTCGCCACGACACCCTGGCACGATGCCAAGGGTGTCATGGCACGGCACCAGGCATGTCATGGACACCCGAGGCGCGTCACCAAGGCACCATGGCACGGCACTTGGCATGTCATGACAAGCCAAGGTGCGACGCCACGACACCCTGGCACGATGCCAAGGGTGTCATGACACGGCACCAAGCATGTCCTGGCCACCCGAGGCGCGGCACCAAGGCACCATGGCACGGTGCCAAGGGTGCCATGGCACGACACCGGGCATGTCATGACACGCCAAGGTGCGTCGCCACGACATCCTGGCACGATGCCAAGGGTGTCATGACACGGCACCGGCCTTGTCATGGCACGCCATGGCACGGCACCGGCCTTGTCATGGCACGCCATGGCACGGCACCGGCCTTGTCTTGGCACGGTGCCAACGTGCCAAAGCGCCTTGGCACGCCATGGCACGACGCCAGGATGCCATGGCACGACGCTAGGATGCCATGGCACGACGCCAAGGGTGCCATGGCACGGTACCAGGGTGCCGACACCGTGCCAGGGTGCCGATCATGACATTGGGCGGTTTCGTCGGTTTTTTGGCCATAAGTGTGCGAAAAAAAAAATTCACGACCCT
>CAXHJU010000039.1:52500-55000 GCA_964016875.1 Fallopia convolvulus
AGGAGCGGCGCAATGGAACCTTGGCACGGTGCCAAGGGTGCCATGACACGGCACCAAGCATGTCACGACTCCCCAAGGAGCGGCGCAATGGCACCTTGGCACGGTGACAAGGGTGCCAAGACACGGCACCAAGCATGTCACGACTCCCCAAGGAGCGGCGCAATGGCACCTTGGCACGGTGACAAGGGTGCCATGACACGGCACCAAGCATGTCACGACTCCCCAAGGAGCGGCGCAATGGCACCTTGGCACGGTGACAAGGGTGCCATGACACGGCACCAAGCATGTCATGGCCAACCGAGGCGCGTCACCAAGGCACCCTGGCACGGCACTTGGCATGTCATGACACGCCAAGGTGCGTCGCCACGACACCCTGGATCGATGCCAAGGGTGTCATGACACGGCACCGGGCACGCCAAGGCACGGTGCCAAGGTTGCCATGACTCGGCACCAAGCATGCCATGGCCACCCGAGGCACGTCCCCAAGGCACCCTGGCACGGCACCTGGCTTGTCATGACACGCCAAGGTGCGACGCCACGGCACCCTGGCACGATGCCACGGGTGTCATGACACGGCACCGGGCACGCCTTGGCACGGTGCCAAGGGTGCCATGGCACGGCACCAGGCATGTCATGGACACCCGAGGCGCGTCACCAAGGCACCATGGCACGGCACTTGGCATGTCATGACAAGCCAAGGTGCGACGCCACGACACCCTGGCACGATGCCAAGGGTGTCATGACACGGCACCGGCCTTGTCTTGGCACGGTGCCAAGGGTGCCATGGCACGGCACCAGGCATGTCATGGACACCCGAGGCGCGTCACCAAGGCACCATGGCACGGCACTTGGCATGTCATGACAAGCCAAGGTGCGACGCCACGACACCCTGGCACGATGCCAAGGGTGTCATGACACGGCACCGGGAGCGCATTGGCACGGCACCAGGCATGTCATGGACACCCGAGGCGCGTCACCAAGGCACCATGGCACGGCACTTGGCATGTCATGACAAGCCAAGGTGCGACGCCACGACACCCTGGCACGATGCCAAGGGTGTCATGACACGGCACCGGGAGCGCCTTGGCACGGCACCAGGCATGTCATGGACACCCGAGGCGCGTCACCAAGGCACCATGGCACGGCACTTGGCATGTCATGACAAGCCAAGGTGCGTCGCCACGACACCCTGGCACGATGCCAAGGGTGTCATGGCACGGCACCAGGCATGTCATGGACACCCGAGGCGCGTCACCAAGGCACCATGGCACGGCACTTGGCATGTCATGACAAGCCAAGGTGCGACGCCACGACACCCTGGCACGATGCCAAGGGTGTCATGACACGGCACCAAGCATGTCCTGGCCACCCGAGGCGCGGCACCAAGGCACCATGGCACGGTGCCAAGGGTGCCATGGCACGACACCGGGCATGTCATGACACGCCAAGGTGCGTCGCCACGACATCCTGGCACGATGCCAAGGGTGTCATGACACGGCACCGGCCTTGTCATGGCACGCCATGGCACGGCACCGGCCTTGTCATGGCACGCCATGGCACGGCACCGGCCTTGTCTTGGCACGGTGCCAACGTGCCAAAGCGCCTTGGCACGCCATGGCACGACGCCAGGATGCCATGGCACGACGCTAGGATGCCATGGCACGACGCCAAGGGTGCCATGGCACGGTACCAGGGTGCCGACACCGTGCCAGGGTGCCGATCATGACATTGGGCGGTTTCGTCGGTTTTTTGGCCATAAGTGTGCGAAAAAAAAAATTCACGACCCTCCTATGATGTTATTCTAACTATTAGAAGTGATACCCAACTTGTTTGAATGCTTATATGCCCGAAAAAAAATCATTTAGTTTGTATGATCTGCCTTGTGAAGGGCCGTGTCTCCTGGTGTTCCTGGCAATTCTGCCCGAAGTGCACTATAGGGGGGGAGTGGTACTCTCCTCCTGAACGTCCCTGGGGGTTTTAGGCGGGTCTTTGGCCGATGGAAGGGGCTTGTCTTGGGCATCGTTGGCACTCTAAAAACACGTTATTCGACGCCTCTTGGCATCGATTTGGATCGAAACACGGATCAAACTCCCTCGCTTTTTGCCCTCGGGCCTAGTCGTGCGCTCGAGCACTCGTACTAGCGGCGCATGGGCAAACATGGGGAGTCCGGGCTAGGCCAAGCTAGCGTGCTTGACGATGTCACCCGGTGTCCTAGGCATGTTCCGAGCACTTAGTTACGAGCATCGTGGGTGCCCACCCCGCCGGGGGCACCCACCAACCAACGGGGCTTGCGATGACATTGCGCTTCGTCTCGGGGCTTGGCCATTCTCTCTCGATCGTGTCCCCGGGCCTAGTCGTGCGTTCGAGCACTCGTACTAGCGGCGAGCGGACACGGAGGGGCGTGGGCACGCCACGTGTCGACCCGCATTGGACGAGCATCCCCCGGATTCAGGACGCGGTGCCCGGACGATCTTGGCGTCCCGCACCGCGAGACCCGTTG